>JAGDQP010003933.1:18040-89488 GCA_022664845.1 Lepisma saccharinum | reverse complement strand
CAATAACATATAAGCCTAGTATAATCTATTTGTAGTAACTCAAATGATGTACGTAAATTATTATATTGTTTGATGATCGCGTTAAAGAAAAAATATCTGAATAAATATATCGCTTTTGGAATTGACAAAATAAGGAATAAATCAGAAAAGATGAAATTCTAACTATTTTTATTGGCAGACGAATTAATACGTTTGAATATCCAATGGCATCCGCAACTTTTCGGTACATAAAATATATATAATTTGAGTTAGTGAAATACAGTCATAATATTACTGAAAGATTTCTCTTCGGTATTTTTTTTTTTTTCAAATGACTTTTAAATTAAATGAACGATATGATAGATCGTGATGAAAATTGAATTTCAATCTCATAACATTTTGCCCCCCTTTTTTAAAAATAACAATAATAATAATCGATGTCTAAATCATCAATTCTGATTCGATTCAATTGTACAAATTTATCAAAAATGTTCTTGTCTTTATATTATCTTATCAATAAAATATTTTATATTATCTTTAAAAATGAACCGGAAAAGATTTTATGGTTGTTAGCTAAAGAAAAATGATGTTTGTATTAACCTACAGCATGCTTGTTATTTATTATATGAATAAATAGTTGTTTTTTTCTTACATGTTCGCATTAAAGTAGATGTAAATGATTGCCTTCATCATTCCATATAATAAAGAAAATTACCAAAAAATATGTTGAATATGGAAGTTAAACGCATTATTCATTTTTTTTTCGTGAATTATTTTTATTTCATATTAGCTATCATTTTTCTTTGCGACTGATGGCATTTTTTTAATGAAACAATGTGATAAGCGTGAGAAACTTCATATGAACTTTCTCTATGGCTTTGTATTGTATATAGATAACATGACTTATTGCTGGCCGTCTTTACTTGGTTAAACTTATTTGTTGCTACGAAGCTGTTTCTATGAAAATACAGGAGTGATTATTCATAAATCAACCAGAAAATTGAGTTAAAGTACAATATATTAATCACATATTTTCTTGACTTGAATTTGGATTTTATTTAGGTCAGGCTGGGATAGGGTAGAGGAAAATGTGGGAAGGTAAATCGGTCAGGGCCTCTTTTGAAGGTACCATCTCCTTAATCTCTAATACTACTCTTGAGTCCTGTTATAATAATGATAACATAAGAGATCGTATCTTTGTTCCATTACCTACAGAGAATAAATACTGCTATGTTTCTAAACGAAAGGAACAGCTATTCAGTTTTTTTTTGTTTTCAAAGTTGCCACATAATTTTACGAATCTACACGAATTCTTCTAACATCACACTACAACAGTTTATTCTCACTTACTCATGCCTTCTTTCATTGGTCTCCAGTTATATCTATCTTTTGTATTAACCACCCCTCACTCCACCCCACCCCATCCAAACTCTCGCACTAACTCGTTCTTTCCTCAACCTTCCAAACTCTGAGAACACGTTTTATTTTATTTTTCCCTATCCTTTTTTTCTTCTCTCGATCCATTCGTGACGAGCCGGTGAACGGAGGAAAAGAGAGAGAGAGAGACAGAGAATGGTTCGAGTCTAAAGTTTGATTAGTATTCAGCTTGTGCTGCAAGGTTTCTCGAATGCATCTTATTCCCATTGGTGTTGTCCGTTCTTAATAAGATTGGGGAATAGAACCGTCCGATATGATTACTATGTAAATCCATTTAAATCCCATAGACAAAAAAAAAAAAAAAAAAAGTAACATGGTTTCAAAACTTTTGAGCAATCAGGCAAGAATCGGAATTGCAAATAACGTTGTCACAAAAGTTACTCTTGTGTTAGGAGGAGGACGATGATGGTGCTTCTGAAATGAATAGGTAAAGGGGTGGAGGCGGAGGAAATAGGATGGTGGAAAAAATTGACGAGAAGATAGACAAGGGGGGTATAAGTTATGAAACGGAAGTGAATAGAAAATATTATGCGCATAATGTGTGTAAGACTTGTTTATTGTGAATGTTCATTGCTTGGGTTCCAACCAACCCCACTTTTCGTTCACACCCAATCACTTAAACGAATAGAAAAGCTGATATATTAAGAGACAATCATGTTTAATATAGCTAAATAGGTGAAAATCCTTGCCTGGAATTAAATCATTCTAAGCAAACTTTCGTAGACCTGTCAGCAGTGATTCTGCCAACCCCCGCCGAAATTCACGAGCAACCCCTTCCCGAAAAATCAAAATTTTAACATTAAAAATGGATTAAAAAGCGTACAAAACTCTATTAATACCACTCCCAATTTTGGATTTACACTCCCCCGAAACTAAAAATTCTGGCAGAATTCCTGCCTATAAGATGCAGAAATGAAACAATTAAGACAAAGTACATCCGCGAAGTGCCTGACAAATATTGTTTTAATATTGAAAAATATGCAAAGTTATGCTTGTCTCAGTGTGTATTGTACTAATTTTAGCGGTCCATAGCGGAAATTTGCATGAGTCTTTATATAAGGGTCAGTCAAAAGAAAACCGAACACCCGCCTTAAAACACATTCCTCGCCAAAGTTGGCACGTATCCGTACTGCCATCTGTAGGGTAGGAGAAATGCATAATGAAAACGCACTGGTTCACACAGTTGTTTCGTTACTACTCTGAAGGTGAGCGTAGTGAAAAATGTGTCCGTCCAGCATTGGAAATGGAGGCAAGCAAAGAAGAGCAGCGAAGTGTGGTTTCTTTGTTGGTGGCCGAGGGTGCTGGACCACGCGAAATTCATCGTCGCATGTCTGCTTTTTGAACAAGAGTGGCAGAAGAGATTCCGCGAAGGACGCAAAGCGCTGCAAGACAATTCGCGCCCGGGACAGGCCCATCGAGCCATTACGCCTGATGTGATTGCGCGGATTGATGGTCTGATTGGGGAAAACCGACGAATCACGGAAGGAATTTGTGTTCAGGTCGGCATTAGCCATGGCTCCATGCATCCCATTATCGAAGATCGCCTGCAGTTCCGAAAAATTTACACGCAGTGGGTTCCGCATCAACTGACGGAGGGACAAAAGATTTTGACAGAATGGCTGCATGTCTGAGTCATCTGCAGCGGTACCACGAGGAAGAGTATACGTTTCTGTCATGTATCGTCACATTCGTGGACGTCGGTTTCAGTCGGACGAGGAAGTGCAAGAATGGGTGAGGTTGTGGATCCGTCAGCGGCCTACCTCTTTCTACAAGCCTGGAATTGATCGTCTCGTCTCCCAGTGGGGTAAATGTATTAACACTTCTGGCAATTATTTTTAAATAAAACAAATTCCATTGTCAGTTTGTAGCGGGTGTTCGGTTTTCATTTGACTGCCCCTCATAAATCAGAGAATCCAGAGTAATGGTTGTTACCGTAGGGTACACTCAAACATTTACATCATTAATGAAGAAATATTATGAATTATGACACTATTGTATCAAAGAAGTATCCATACTTAATTTTTTGCCAAACGCTTTTGTGAGCGATATAGACCTCCAGAACCGTAATGCTTATCATCAATCTTCATGCACTTATCCATAATCAGTTCAGTATTCAAATATTCAACATGATTAAACATACCTGAAAAAAAAGCTGCTTTCCCCATGTTTTCTTTGATGCTCGTGACAACGTTCTCTGCAAAACTGAAGACTCGAGTTGCCCAAATCATAAATTCACAAATGAACCATTCATCCAGTGTACTTATTGTCGTGTTCATTTATGCTTACAGGGTTGCTTCAAGATTCATAAACATTTATAAGTACTGGAATGTCAGTACTTATAAAGATATACGTGCGGCGGAGGAGATATCTTTTTTTTTTTGGTTAATATAACTCCAAATCCTGACACGGTACAAATATTTTTACTTGAAATTTGCGCTCAGTACACCTGATTTAGTATTGTCAATCTGGAATCTACGCAGTAGTAGAACAAACAATAAAGCAAAACTTGTTTAGTGTAACACGAGGAATGTGCGATTTTATAATTTTATTATCGAACATTGATATTGGTGATTCGACGAGACATCGATGTACCGAATATCCAATATCATTTATATCGAATTTGGCTCCTATTGAATATCATATGGTTGAAAATTTATATCGCTTGTTAACATTTGATACATCGAAAATTTTCTGATCCCTAGGTCACAATAATAAGACCTGTCACTTAAAAAAAAAACGAATACATATCCCATGCGAATGCCGCAATGCTATCTTCGAATATCCTCCCCTAACCCTATCCCGCCTGAGCCTGAGATGCCTAAAGGTCATAACTTACTTACTTAGTCGGTCCTCTTCTGCCGTTGGGTGTAGAGGTTTTACAAGAGATCTCCATTTTAGTCGATCTTTCGACAGGATTTTTGCTTCATTCATTCCAATTCCCCTTCCTTTCAAGATTTTTCCTATTGATTCTTCCCGTTTGCCTGAGCCTCCCTTTTGGTCTCTTTTCTTCTGGTCTAGCCTGCCACACTTTCTTGGGTATTCTCTCCTCTTCCATGCGGTAGGCATGTCCAATCCATAGTAGCTGTGTTGCTTCTGTTTGATGTTGCAACGGTGCTTTTTTCAGTCCTGCTCTGATTGTTTGATTTCTCACCATCTCCCTCTTTGTTTTGCCTTCTAACTTTCTCAGACATCTCCTATCAGTCGCTTGTAATTTACTATAATGTTTAACTGTCAATGGCCATGATTCGCATCCATGTGTTAATGTTGGTACGTACGTTGTTTTGTGGACTTCGATATCTCCCTTTTGCTTATGACATTTTTATTTAAGGCATAATATAGTCTTCCTGTTGCTGCAATTCTGTTGTTTACTTCTTCCTCTATTTTCCCATCATTCCTCATTAGTTCTCCTAGGTACTTGAAATGTGTTACTTGCTATAGTGCTTTATTGCATGGTTTTGCGTTTCTCTGTTTATTATCATAGTTTTTGTTTTATTTACACTGATTTTTCATGTTCCTTTTTTCTAATTCCTTTTCCCATAAATTTACGTTCTGTTGTAAGTTATTTTCCGTTGAAGCCATTAGGACTAAGTCGTCTGCAAATGCCAGTTCTAATGCTTTTACAGGTTTCATGAGCCAATTTCCTACAGTAATATATTTTGTATGTTTTGGGGTTGTTTTCATGATGTCATCCATCAGAATTATGAATAATATGGGGTTCAGTATACAACCTTGTCTTACTCCTGCTGTTGCTTAGAACTCATCACTTCTTGTGTTGCTTGTCCGTACGTAATTTTTACAGTTTCTATAGAAACTTTGTATTGAATGCATTAGGTTATTCTTAACTTTCATTTTCTGCAGAACTTCCCACATTGCGTTCCACGGTACCCTGGTCAATAAAACAAAAATGAACCGCTTGATTATATTCAACAACCTTTTCTGCTATTTGTCTCAGGGTAAATATTGCGTCTTGAGTGCAGCGGTTTGACCTATAGCTGCATTGCATTTCTTCAAGTTGATGTTCGACTTCCTGTCTCAATATGTTTTCCAAGATTCTAGCATATATTTTTTCCTGGTATACTTACCAATGATATGTCCCTATGGTTATGGCAGAGTCTCTTGTCGCCTTTTTTGTATGGGAAAGATCACAGCTATTTTCCAATCCGTAGGGGTTCTCTTGTATTTCCATGTTAGTCTGATTGTGTTTAGAGTAACTTGTTACCAGCTTCTCCCATGTACTTGACCATTTCAGGTGTTACTTTATCGTGTCCAGCTGCTTTTCCAATTTTCATCTTCCTTATAGCTTGTTTCAGTTCTTGTCGTCTTCTCCGTCTCCTAATTCTTTGTTTAGGTCTTGTGCTTCTGGGCCGTCTTCGTTTTGTAGGTTTCAGTTATTCCCTTCTAATAGCTCAGTGAAATATTCCTTCTATCTGTTCATAATATCTGTTTCCTTCTTTAGCAGTTTTCCATCTCTGTCTTTGATAAATTTTAATGGGCATTCTTTATCACTCCGCAAACTTTTTTATATTCTGTAGAAGAGTATTTTTGTTTTTTGTTATCGGTTTCCATAATGATACCAAATTCCTCCCACGACTTTTTCTTCCCTGCTTGTACTGTTTTTTTGGTTCGTTGTCTTTGGGATTTGTAGTGTTGGTAATCTTCATCCCTCCCTGTTGTCAGGTAGGTTTGCCGTGCTTCTTTCTTCTTTACTACTTGTTCTTTAACTTCTGTTCTCCACCATGCAGTTTCCTTCTTCCGTGTTCCTATTTTGTGTTTTGCCACACACTTTTCCTGCTGAATTCAGTACCACTTGTTTGAAATTTTCCCAGCATTTTTCTAAATTGTTGGTTTCCGTCTTTCCTTTTTCTATTTCTTCTGATTTCTCCTGAACTTTTGTATATTTTTTTCTTGATAGTCTTTCTCTTTTAGCTTATAGCTTCTGTAGGTTTCCATTGCAGGTTTTATCTTGGTTCTTGTCTCCGTTTTTGCAGCTTTTGTGATGATCTCCATTGTGAGCAAGAAGTGGGCGCTGCCAAATTCGGGCCCTCGTCTAACTCTTGCATCCCTTACATACTTCATTTCATCTTCATTTATGATTATATAATCAATTACTGACTTTTCGTTTCTAGATGGCTCTACTCGCGTATACTTGTGCATTTCTTTATGCGCGAATTTTGTATTTATGATGACTAGATTGTTGGCAATGCAGATGTTTAACAGTCTCTCTCCATTATCCGAGCGAGTTTTTACCCCGTGTTTACCAATAGCAGCTCCAACTTCTTCCACGATATTTCCCACTCTTGCATTTAGATCTCCCAGAATAATAGTGTTGGTGTTGTCATCTAAGCTGTTCTGCAATTTTTCATAAAATTTCTGTTGATTTTCGGTCGTTTCGTTTTCGTTGGGCCCATAAGCATATTTACCATTTTCCTGTTATCATTTACGCTGACTACCATAATTCTTTCATTTACAGTCTTCCAATTTATGAGATCTGTTACGTTTTCTTTATGTATGACGCAGCCTACTCCTGCTTCAGCTCTCTCGTTCTTTGGTACTCCACTGTAGAGTAGCATAAACCCTTCTTCGAGCATCTCTCAACCCTTCCCTTACTTCTTAGTTTCTACGCCCTACGTCCAACCCCCAATCTGGAGGACCAGTTTATTTTTCTGTTGGGGTTTTCTTCCCTTAGCCTGTGTAGATCCCTCTACTCCTCTGCGAGGCAACAGGAGCTGGTTTTAGTCCGCCCCGGGATAAGATAAAATGAATTGTATGGGCGGTAAGAGCACTATGGCTTACGCCCGTCCCGATCCGCCCCGGGAAATTCCCGATACCCATCATATCTTAATGGACGTTCCCCGATCCGCCACCTGGGGAGGCGCCTGGTGGGAGTCCAGCAACTCCCCCAGGTAAAAGTCATAAATAAATTAAAATTCAGACGAGTAGACCTACACATAGAAATCTACGTAAAATGAATAAATCTCTGTTGGCTTAAGCACGAAATAAATAGTTCCTACAACTACTAATCTAATAATAATAATAATCTTGTCCCACTTTTACATATGACTCAGTAGTTAATGACATTTACAACCAGTAAAATAAATTATTTAGCGACCGTGAAGAACAGAAACAGCATCCCTGAGAAATTATTCTGTCAAGAAGTCCAAGCGGTTTGAAAATGAGAAATAGAATAAGGCTGCTAATATCATCTGCTAAATATATTATGTGAATGTTAAATAAAAAATAAAGAAGAAAAAATCATGCAATGTCGTTAATTATATAGTACTTAAGGGAAAAAAAAGGAAACAAAGGTAAAAAAGAAAAATAATTACGTACTGGTGATAGGATTACTTAGTTCTCTAGATTTTAAAGAGAAGAAAGACTTGTGAAAGATTTATTTTTAAGTTACAAATCATTTTCTATTGTCTGAAAGTTATAAGAAAAAAAATATTAATAAAAAAATAATCAAGAACTTATTTTATCACTTAATTATTGCAGATACTCATCGCCATAAATATACACCTTACGTTCTCCCCCTTACGGCGATTTCTCGTGCAGTTTGACGTTAGGCCAATACAGAGTTATCAATTTAGACATTTTGTATCTAAATCTAGTTACTTTCTGTGTTGTAACTAAAATAAGATTAGATAAGTCTGTTATTTTGTAGCTATTTGGCTCTTTATGTATACACGCTTTAGCTACAAGAAATGTCACCCCCTTTTCAATTAATAGTATTCGTTTACACGCAATTAAAAAAGAAAGCAAGAATACAATTTAGTTCCTTTGAACCTTCTTTAGTTGGCAACACTATTTTCTTAGCACAAAATTGCATTCGAGAATTGTTTAGTCTTGAAATATATCGTGTTTATACAGTGAGCGTATAGGTCCACATCGTTGTTGCCATCTTTTATTATCCTTTGCTAAAATTTAGTTTATGTGTATCAACGGGTTACATGCGTTGGACCAACACGGCGTTTGACCAACACGGCGTTGGACCAACACGGCGTTGAACCAACACGGCGTTGGACCAACACGGCGTTGAACCAACACGGCGTTGGACCAACACGAAATCATCACGGCGTAGGACCAACACGGCGTTGAACCAACACGGCGTTCGACCAACAATAATAACCGGCATACGACCAACACGGTAAAACACAAATCTTGATAATATTGAAATAATTTATGTAAAAAACTCTAGCTTCAAGGGTTACATGCGTTGGACCAACACGGCGTTGAACCAACACGGCGTTTGACCAACACGGCGTTTGACCAACACGGCGTTGGACCAACAATAAAATTGACAACGCCCCAGATATATAAAACCTAAAAATATAATAAAAAATATGATCTTAAATTATTTTTTTGAGCACCTGCGTAGAACCAACACTGCGTTGGACCAACACCGGCATGAGACCAACACTTCGAAGTACCGGCGTTGGACCAACACGGCGTTCGATCAACAGAGATTTTTGCCCTGGGGTGTTGGTCGTACGCCGGTTCTTGCTGCTTGAGAGGCTGTTGGTCGTACGAAGTGTTGGTCCAACGACGCATCCCCGTATCAACTGCATACAAAATAAAAAAAAAAAAGCAGGAGTAGGGATAGAACTCCGGTCGTCTCCGTGTTAGCCTATTGTTTGAATAGTATTACCAGGATATCGACCAAAGACTGGAGCAATCTTGATCAACGTTTTCCGGTACTGGCCGGTGGGGCCGATATTGTCCGATCCTGCTAGGGTCGTTATATATTGTTTTTCTTGTACACATAACTTTTTGAGCACAAACTAAACATTTCAACAAATATATGTGTAGAAGAAGTATAAAAGTGTTTCATTTTTACAGTTTCAGCAGTTAGAGGATAAAGGTGTCATGTTACATTTTTTCGAAAAAATGAGTTCTGGTGGTGGATGAAAGTGTTATGTGTTGTTCTTGCTCTACAACACCCCATTTAAGTTATTGCTCGTCTGAATAAAGAGATTCAGAAACGATGAAGGGGATATGTTACACAGACAAACGAGTTTATTTGTAAAATTTGGAAGGCAAACTGTAACATTATTATTATTATTATTATTATTATTATTATTTTATTGTTTAGTGTAGGGTTGCATTAAGCTATACAATTCTTTTACATAAATAATGGTTACATATAGAAGAGCTTGTTGCCCTACAGTAACAGAAAAAAAAAACACAAATAAGACACAAATATTATGCCAAAGCATAAAAAAGAGATAGAAAAGTGACACATGACACCTTTATCCTCTAACCGTTTCAGTTTATAAACGAGTCACATTAACATGCATTGAGTAATCATAAATGAGACATAACTAGTGCAAATAATGATTAAATGAGACAGTATCGACTTATAAATATAAATGTGACTCATTATCAGTGTATTTAGTAATCACAGTGAGACAGTATCAGTGCAAATAATGATCAATCAGACATTACCGATATGCATGACAATCAATAATGTGACATTGTCAGTGTATTTAGTAATCACATATCAGTAATTCTTATTAGAAGATCTCTTATTAGTAATACACTATTAACACGTAAAGATAATCTATTGTTTGTATACATTATTAATAAAAAATGTTTACAAAATTCTAAAATATTCTACTGATGTAATGTTTTTTTTTTTTTTTTTTCTTTTAAAAATCTGAACAAAACCCCAACTAGACTTTTTTTTCGTACGAAAAAGCAGCAAGCAACAGCAGGAGCAATCACCGTCGTCTGATACGGTCATTTTTCATCCCGTCATACTTATTAGTGATCAGTAGCTCCTGGTTTAGGCAACACGTGGAACTGACGTGATCGATGCATCACTTCAGAATGACGTCATGAAAATGGGTTTTCGTGCCTCGGGGATTGACAAAACGATGGAATCGACAGATAGTCAAGTCGCTTCTCCTCAACGTGCTGTTTTCCAGCTGAAATAGAGAGAGAGAGAGAGAGAGAGAGAGAGAGAGAGAGAGAGAGAGAGAAAGAAATGTAAAAAAAATAGACAATCATGCAGAAACGCATCAAGCAAGAATAAAAAAAGCATTATGTGAAAGGCGGGACAAAACACAAGGGGAGAAGACATGTTAGGGCTAAATTTTAAGAATTATTAATGCAGCAATCCAATGCTTCAAAAGGTGTTATTTGTTTCTTTTGCGGTGTTTCCTCTCTAATAAAAGTTTATTTTCACATCCTTTACGTTTTCTTCGATTGGGAGGGATACAATTCACATCGCCCTTACCGAGTTAACACAGATAATGGACAATAAAACTCGCTGACCATCCATTTTGTAAAATTCGTTGTCCACTAGCTTCATTAGTTGTTTATCCTCTTTTTCGCTTTCTGTTTCAACTGATTTAATCTGTTTGTCAATATTTATTTATCTGTGCTCTAATCGGTCAGATAGATCTATCGAACTTTACCACGCTTAAGAAGCAGTTTAGTAAGTTTTCCGCCATTTTTGTTCCCTTTGTTTTCCTCCTAGTTTTCAAATATAAATAAAGGAAATTTGGAAATAATTTTTTCCAGAAACTTTCGCCATTTTGAAACTTTAGTCATGGGTGTTTTAAATCAACTGAATACTTCTAACTTCGGGATTGAATGGAGGTACTTTTCTTTCTGGTTTTGTATACTGTGTCGATCCAAATGTTTAAATACGACCAGACTATCAATTACAGTACCTCAGCCCTGGTAGTACTCCTTATTAAAGTACGCAACACACTACAGTCAAATGTTGTTTTCTATCTACCAATTCGTATTGTTTGAGTAATCAGTTCACAATGAAAAAGGCGGGAAAAGTTCCTTTTGATTGCATCTTGTGAACGGAGACTTCAAATGATTAATTTTTGATTATGAAACACTCGGCAACACTGTTGAATTTTTCTTTTCTACTTCTCAGCTGAGAGTAACCAGAACACAATCATGAAAAGTGGCTGTTTCCATTCCCTCCCCGCCTTTCATTTGATTCCAGCGCCAGTCATGTGAGTTGTTGTGCTTTTATTTTATATGGAGTCAGAGAATCAGTGGGAGCAGAGGTGGATAGGTCTTTCCCCCAACAAAGATGGTTTTTGGGAGGGTGGCTGGAAGGAAGGCAGCGCGAACCAACCCGTAGGCCAAAGCGGGTTGGGTAGCTAAACATAGTTCTTGATCTCTCTCTCTCTCTATCTCTCTCTCTCTTGGCTACGAACATATGGTTTGGGATTTCTCCATCAGACACACACACACCATCGCCGACATGGCGTCTCCATG
This sequence comes from Lepisma saccharinum, assembly GCA_022664845.1. Taxonomy (NCBI): domain Eukaryota; kingdom Metazoa; phylum Arthropoda; class Insecta; order Zygentoma; family Lepismatidae; genus Lepisma; species Lepisma saccharinum. The sequence goes on along the minus strand of JAGDQP010003933.1, from coordinate 77,830 downwards.
GTTCGACATAAGACCCAACAACAAAGAAAGACCAGAAGAATTTCTTGCTTGAAACACCGCTGTCAAACTGAAGAACGACAGGGTTAGACCAGAATAGCGGAAGTTAAGACTTGGGGGTTGATCTTACATATTTTTTCTCATCTACTACAATCACTTCCCCTTACTTGGATTTCAAAAATTTTAGGTTTTGGACTGTTTTCAAAGAAACTCCGGCTTATATTGATTGACATGGGTATGAAAGGGCGAGACCATGAAAGAAACAATACCAAAAAATCTAAAACTTATTTGAAAATACAGTAGAACGTCCATCTTGGTGTACCAAAGTAGTGCAAGGTTCATTAGTACTGTTTAATCTTGAATTCAATATATGATTCAAGACTGGTGATTTAATTAGATCTTTACATTACATTTCGAACACAACTTGAGAATTAGGCCTATAAAATAACAAGTGTTGTTTTGTTTGTATTAAATTACCGTACAAATTTGTGACAAAAAGTTAGGTTCTGTTAAATAGTTCCGGTAAAGATCATAAACTATATGAATGACCATCATTGTTCAGAATTTGAACTTATTTTATGGCCGGAATAGGATATGGGGAAAAGGATACAGGAAGAAGTCGGCCAGGGCTTAATTTGAAGGTGCCATCCCGGTATTGCCTGGTGTGACTGAGGAAAACCTCAGCTACTGCTGAGAATAAAAATTTTCCGAAATCGGAAAACAAGGACGGAAAAGACTATTTTTTCGAAATGTATTTTTATTTATTCGAAATTAACCATCCATACTGTAACAGCATTTTTTCACTACTGCGTCGCAGAAAACAAATTGGAAAGTTTGTTGTAGTGAAATAGAGTTCAGTACATTTCGCAACAATATCTCAAGATGAGAATAGACATGCAATGAAGGAATTTGTTTACATGTAAAAAACCGTGAAAGTCTTAGGGAAAAAACTTAAAATATACTTTATTGCCTTTGAATGTTGTAAAAGATGCAGTGTGCAATCATAAAATAACTTTATATTTACAGTTACTGTTCCTAGTTATGAGTAAATCGAGAAAGGATAAGAAAATCTGAGTTTGATATTAAAACCATGTTTCATATCTTTGTTACAATATTTATAAACATTTGACTAGAGACTAGAGACATCTATTGAGGATAATTGAAATATAAATTCAAGCATTAGATCACCTTTCGAAATGACAATGGGAATGATTTACTATGTATTAAAATTCTGAATTATTGAATATTTGTTGTTGTATATCTATTCAGAACATGTCCTTGGTGAATGTGTGGTTTCGCTTGATGCCTTCTAAGTTCTGGGTTCGGTTCTCGGTGGGGGGAACATTGCATATAATCCACTTTAAAGTCTGATCTAATCTTCATGCAATGGCAAGTCACCATTGATTCACCTTGCCCATGTACATTTTGGTCATAGACCTCCCTCTGAGCAGGACACCGATCAACATAATCCAGAACTTATTTCCTTCATTAGTGACAGAATTGCTCGTGTTATTTTATTACATACGGACTGACTTATGCTGCAAGCAAGCACGGGGGCGGAGGGATCGAGTCCATTCGGAAGATCCGAGGTCTGTCTTGGTGTAAAATTTACGTAAAATGCGTTCCTATTTGGTCTAAAATGGTGCCATATTCATACTCAATTAGCTGTTGACAACTGATACGTGTGTAGTATCTTAGTGCCATTGAAGTATTCTAGTGATTTTATACGAAATTATTCTTTCGTATAAAATTATGTCGTAACACATAATCATTGCCCCTGATAACATCTACGAGGGTTAAGTCATAAGTCACGGCAACTTGCCGTGACTTATGACTTAAACCTCGTATAGTAGTTACCATAGGAACAGAGAATATGACATCATACGTAAAAAAATCCGTTGCTTTGTAGATTGAGTTAAGAATTATAGAATTCATAAACTTCCATCTTTCGATACAAATTGAAGATCACTGAAAAAAAATTGATCATAAGATCGAAACGTTGAGCATGCTATGACACTGTAATAGAAACGATGTTATGAACATGCTTAAGATTGACGTGATTTGATAGATAACGTGTATCTATCAAAAAGATAGAGAAAAAAAAATGAAAAAGAAATCTGCTCGCTGTATCAATTCAAAACCGTGAATCTAACATTAGGCTACCTCGATTTCATCACTTCATCTTCTGCCTGGTGCTGCCATCTGGAAACAATAATTTTGTCCCTTGTCAGTGCAGTGTTAGTACATTTTTCAGGTCAAGCGGTTCACTAGTAGGAGGGGTGTGTGTGTGAAAAAAAAACCTCTCGCTTACGAAAATCTAACACCTTTTCTTTTCCTTTTTGAAATGAAAGCCCGATTTAATATATCTTTTTACGTTTTTCATCGACACTTTTATCTAGATCCTATTCCTTTCACACCTTCACGTAAAAAAAAAGGAAGAGGAAAAACAAGGAATACCTATAAGAAATCAGGAACCAGAGAAAATCTATCCATCCCTTTCCTATGTGATTTATTCATCCTTAATATATGCATCCATTTTCATCTTCTTTTCAGGTTTTATCTTATATTCAGATCTATACAGAATATGTGTATATATAGGTTTCGTGCATTTGTATGTCTGTCCTTTGGTGGTGGTGGTAGTGGTAGTGGTAGTAGCAAAACGCGTTAACGAAAACAGACAGAGACGTTATATTAAGTTAGGTTTTTGAGCTGGAAGAGATGAAGATTCTGGCCGTAGCGATTCCGAAAAGAAGAAGAACTATATACGAAAGCAAAGAGAAGAATAAGAAGAGAAAGAAACAACACAGAGAACTAACAATGGAAATATCATGCAGAGCTATTTTTCTTTTCAACTTTTTTCCTACCTTTAATTCATCCATCGCATTTCTTTCTCTGTTTTCTTTTCAATCCCTTAAAAGTATTTTTTTTTCTGAGTATGCTATCTTTTCCTCTTCTTCCAATACGTATATATATGGATGTGTATGTGAATATATAAGCGTGTGTATGTGTGTTTGCTAGTGCGCGCGCAACATGGCAAGACAGACACTGAGAAAACTGATTACCTGCATTAGTTCACCGTCCTCATTGACATTTTTATTAATGCTTGCGCCCGACCCACAGCTCTCAGTTTATTGTGTAACCCCGAGTAAAATCGGCAAATGAAAAATACGCCGGCGTCTTCTTAAAACCCCCCTTTTTTTTCTGTTTCTTTCTTAAGGTTCACCCCTATCCCTTCGGACTGACGGGAAAGAATATATATATAAAAAGATGTGCTTCTTTTCTTTCTGTATATTTTTTTGTGTTCATCCTATACGTTTTGAGTTGCTTCTCCTCTCTTCACATCTCTGTGACGTATATCTTTCTTGGGAGTTTTGCTTGGTGATGTCCCTTTTTTCTAGAAGTACACAAGCTTACAGTGCTGCCATCTAGAATAATTTAAATTTTCTATAAATTAAGTAGGTACTAATACTGAACCCTGAGGCATACCGTTATCCCAAATATTACTGAACTAATAATGTTCTCATCCCATTTTAAATAAAATATTAACATGTGTTCCAAAGGTTCGTTAGGAACTTAATTCCTATTACCGAGAATTTCCTCTTCCTCTTCTTCTTTTCATTATTATTAAAATTATTATTATTGAAACGGAACTTAAGTTCTGGGAGAATCAATAGAGAAGAGTAACTTTGCGTTAAGGTATTACACCGTTATTCGCCTGGAATAAGTGAGGGAAAGAGTGTAAGTCCCAATCAGGACGGTTTGCTTCGAAATTTGAACTGGAATCTCTTGATTTCTAGGCATGCAAGCTTCCGCTGAGCCAATACATTCACTATAGGCTTATTTTTTTTTATGAAAATAGTGGGGTCATAAGTTTCATCGCATATTTTTTTTTCTCTTAGAAGGTTCATCAGGGCAACACTGAAATTTTAGGATTATTATGGGGAATAAAAATGCAGATAAAAAATAAAAATTTCAAATGATATATAACTGCTTCTACCCCACTTGCACACTCAGCCTCTGTGGTTAAGGACGGGAATTTGGGCTTTGCTCCCTCTGGGCAGGCACACATACATTATTCTTGCTGGCGGTTATACATTCCTACTGGCTGTTCTCATGTTTTCCCCTCAATTTCACTAGGTGAATACCGATATAGTATCAAAACAAAGACCTTGGCTAAGAACAAACAGACATTTTCTACGAATCTGAGTATACAACTAATTATATTTGTTCTAAATATAATTTTAATTTTAACATCTGGAAAAATTACCAGCAATGCGAGGAAAAATTGTTGGGAAACTTAAATCAACCTTGCATATTAGCAATAAGAACAGAAAAGTAATAAATGAAATTAAGCGAGTGTTGAGTTCTATAATAAAAACAAAGGAACAGGGTAGATTAAATGTTGATTTTTTTCGTAATTTAAGTTTCAGTTTTGATTCAGCCTTTTTTTTTTTAAGTTAAAAACATATTTTTAAATTTGTCATTAATATCTTCGTTTTTTGGGGGGGGTATTTGCCACAAGATACATCTAGTGATAGAAAATTAATCCTCGTGTTTTTTAGAAAATAAAATTCAGTTCAAATTTTTAATTAAAATTTTTCCTTAAAAACATTGAAATTTTCTGTTAGTTGGAAATACTGACCGGGAGTTTTCAAGAAAATCAGGGAGAAAGAGAACGTAAGAGAGGAAGATGTGTGTATCCATCCACCTTGTGACTCTAATGTTCATGTATGAATAATGAGACCTACCATTGCAAAAGACCTTGCTATTCTTACGCAGACCTTAATTCAACAAGGAAAGGCAGATGGGAGAAAAAGAAGAAAAAATATGATTAAGGAGACGAGAATGTTTTTGTGCCCATCAACCAATGTTTTGTGATTTCTTTTCCACAATTTTGTCATCATCATTATTGTGACGTGTCGAATTTCATATATGTAAGAATGAAATAGTAGGTTACGAAAAAAAAAAAAAATGAATGAGGTACGTATGACAGACAAACTTCTATAATCTTTTTGGTTTGGCGTTTGACTAGTTCAAATTTACAAACATAATCTTTCAAGATTTGTATTACAAAATTTCTATAAAGGATGACAGAAAGGTAGTTTTATTTCTTTTCGTGTCATCCTTAATTCGTTTCTGTTCCAAAGATCAAAGCAGTGGCGGATCTGATCGAGATGGAATTTCTAATTAATTTAGAAATATCAATTTTTTATGGGATACTGGTATCAAATTCCATGATAAAAACGTAGTAATATGGGGTAAAAATGATAAATTTATATTAAAAATATTCACTTAGCGGGTAAATATAAAAAAATGTCCCTGGTCCTTTCCACCTGCGCCCACCTCACGAAAATCCTAGATTCGCCACTGGATCAAACAAATATCGCTGTGGTTATCAGACTGGTCACATCTACTTGTGTGAAGATAAGTTCTGATGCACCGTGAAGGTCTAAAGTGTATTATGATGACACGTGTTCTGTCCGAAAGGAAGTATTGGCACGAAAGGTCCTAGGTAAAGTGAATCGGTGGCGGTTTTCCATTACCTTCCTTTAAATGAAGATTATATGACAGACGGGATTCAAAGTAGATTCAAACGCGCTACGTTCATACGATAATTTGTTCAGTTCTAAGGTGGATCTAACAATGATCTTATATGGAGCTTAAGTATATTTTGTTCATATTATAAATGTATTTGTTATCGCAAAATATAAATATGTCTCATAAACGTAGAACTGAGATCAATAAATACAGCATAATTACCATCACTAAAAAGGAAGTGAGTACGATTATATAACCTATGATAGCTTACAGTTTGGATTTAAATCCTGGTGAGTGCAGATTGACTTTTTGGCTCGTAACCTATTTTTGAAGACAGTTCAAATATTAGAAAATATTTCTTGCTGCTTCCTAGTGAGGATAGCTTGTATGTTGAAATCTGATCGAAGTTCTCAAGAGCATTTCATTATTTTATAGGTAAATAATGAACACATTAAACTTAAAATCAATATTCTATTTTCTGTAAAAAAAAATAAAAAAAAATAAAAAAAAATCTTAAAGATCAGAGGATCAGGTTTATTGTTAATCAGTGCAACAATACAACAACTATCAACTTCTTCTGTATTGTTCATAACAGATCCAATGATCATAAAACTTCAAATTCTACACCGGCCTTAAGGTCTTTAGTTGCAAGGTGATTACACAGGCATTGTTCAAATAACCTATCTATAACTTTATAAGTTTGTGTATCCTATATAAGTCACTATGTACAGCATACGTTTTATTAAATTGAAATAAGACTACCTCTTTACGAAATGAGACAATCATCATTTTTCCTGACAATAGATTCGTTATCTTGTAACGTACTAGCCTATACTTTAAAGTCTATTTAAAAAAAAAAAAACACCGGCGTTACAGAGCGATAGATGCTGAACCTCCAATGCCATGTGTCCACCTGAGTGACGGCAGTGTGGTCACCGCTACGCGCCACATAAACACGAACAGACGTATTAGGGTCTTTCTAGACCGTCTCTCACCAGTTTTCCTCACAGCGCTGGGTGGACGCCGAAAAGTGGGACTCCAGCCGGGAATGAACCCGGGACCACGCGGACATGAGTCCAACGCTCTAACCACTAGACTATGGAGCTCCTATCTATTTACAGGTAGACTAAATAAGAGAAAATCGTTACCTATCTTCCTGGACAGATTTTCTAGTACAACAACAATTTTATTACGTTATTCAAATATATAAAAAACAGAAGGTTTCCGTCACAGTTCGTAAAGATTGTTTAAAAGAATTATTATACATTTCATTTCAATTTGCTTTTTTAAAAAAGTCGCTTTGAGCAAACAATTTCACACTCTTCTACCACCTAGCGGAGATTTTATATACTTACGTTAGATATTTTATATGATAAGTGTTTTCAAGAATATATTTTGTAAATAACATATTTAGTAAATAGCTTTATTCATTACTTCTTAATTTTTAATGCATTTCTGAAAGCGTCCTACTTTTTTTTATTATTATTTAACACTCGTGTAAATTGGTTTTGGTACTTTTCAGTCCCCCTGTATATATAACAATGAAATTTCATTCAAAATAGAAATTTCCTAATAATAGTGATATTATGAACATACCTAAAAGCTATTAATTTCATCCTTTCTAGTACTCAATAACATAACAACCGTGTTTTTGAAGTAACATTATGAGTAGCTGGGCAGCTATTCTTCATACTCTACTGAGTGTCAGTGATGTAATGTATATATGAGGCATCATAATTCATCTGCTTCTGTTTTTTTTTTCTAATATGTTTTATTTTTTTTACTTGCGATATGTGTCATTTTCTGATGCTCTGCTCTGCCATTGTTACTAGAGACATGTTGAGGAATTGTTTTGTCCGTGGCCGCCATTGGTAACACCCGAGTGGGTCATTTGTACCCGCCAAAGGGTAATAATAAGGTGATATTTGTTAACCTAGTAATCAATAACGACCCGTGAAAGTCCAGTGATTATATATATATAGCTGTATGTAGAATCGAGACAAAGGGATGAATTGCATTTTGCTGTTGAGACAGGTATGAACAAGAGAGACAACAGAGGGCTCTGGATTCGCTAGCTGGTACTGTTGTTATTTGTTAGCAGCAGGGTTGCAGTGTATAGGAAAATTCTCATAATATGGAAAAAATGTTTGATGAATTCTTTTTTTTTTTTCAAAGGTGGGAAGTGTACAGGAACTTTATTATTTATTAGACGACCTCTTTCAGCCATCTATCTGTATATTCAATTTATTTACAGCACAAACCATACATTATGTTGTTCGATAGCAGGAATTTGAATAGCATAGTATAGTGGTTAGCGTATCAGAGTACTATAATTGGAAGGTTCTTGGTTCAAATCCCGCTGATTTGATCTTACGTTTCTAATTTTTATGTCATATCAGGTCTATAACAATACCAGATATAGAAAATAGGTAAAATAAATTATTTTTGTCTTCAGATAATCTCTTCTATACATAAACACAAAAAAAAAGTATCTCTTTTTGCGCATCCCATTTACTTTGCGTTCTTCAATCCTTTGATCTAGAGTTCCTTTCTTTTGTTTTTTTGTTAATACAATACACCGTGAGAGGGCTCTTACGATAGAAGGAATGGAGCATCTTCTCTTGTTGTCAGCCTTTTTTTGTTACCCACACTCCACTCCTCCACACACTTTTAATGTAATGGAACTCAGCGTATCGTAATTTGTGATTAGTTTTATTGTTCAAAAGCATCTTCCTTTTTTCTTTTTCTCCTTCTACTTGAAGAGTATTAATGGGATCTGGCTGCTGGAAGAGTTTTTGGTGACTCCACCACATATGATTGTATGTGTGTTTGTCTGTGTTTTGTTGCGAAAAAGATTCGGACAGACACTCAGATGACCTGATTCTCTTTCGCTAAGTCTCTGTCTTTCTTTTTATAAGAATACATCTAATGACTGTGCACAAAAATGTGTCCATTAGTATGAATAATAATAATAACAACACATTCATCATGCCGAAAGTTCTAGAATAATAATTTTAGTAACGTGTCTCGTATTAGAGGCACGTATCTAGAAGTTAGTTTTAGAAGGGATCTAAAGTGTATCTGGGTATGAAACTGTATTAAATATATATGATTGTGCCTAAAATTGTATTAATTTGGCTGAATTTTTGGGGCGATTCGGATCCCCCTCTAAATACGTCCCTGATTAGAGAGCTAACTGTCTATGCTGACATTTTCAGTTTTCTCTAATGAAAACTCACGTTATTAGAACTTCAAAATAGTTCCGGATGATTCAGAAATGAGTGAGATGATCACGCTGATGAGTTGTTCTTGGCATCCGTTATTATTTTCAGCGCTGTAGAATATTGAGACTTTGAAAAAAAAAAAAAAAAAAAAAACTAAAATGGATTTGAACAGTAGACTCTAGAAAGAATGGCGGTAATCTGTTGTGCATGAACTGAATATTAGGATAGGTTAAAGAAAAATTAAAGCCATACTGAAGATTCATATAGCAATGAACGTGAATTAGAACTATCCGCTTCAACATTACGCAAGCTGCATCCAATCACAAATCTAATTGAAGACCTGAACTGCAAAACATCCCAAGTCCACCGGAGTATTTTTTTTTTTTTCAGGACGAAGAAAAACAATCCAAGGTCTTGGTATAGACTATTATTCTATTCAGCTGAAATTACTTTGTATTAAGTTTGATCTACTGTCATCCTACTTGGAAATTCGTAATTGGCTAGTGGATTTCAAAGCGAACAAACTAACGCACGATCGTGGCTATGTGAATTCGCAGTAACTGTATCAATAAAGACAAGGTTAAAAAATTGATTTTGGATATAATTGGAAGTGAAATTTTTAAAAATATTGGAGGTAAGGGAAAAAGAAGTTAATGTAATTAAATTTGTAACTTGAGAAAAAGAACCTATCATTTGTTGTTAGTATTAATTGCCGTTTCGTTATTACTCACGTTTAATGTACCATTAACTTTCAATCGAGTCACAAAAGATACTTTTCATGGACTCCTTTTTAGTTTCTAGAAAGAAAAAAAATAGCAAAACAAAGATGGAAAGTTGGAAAGGGTGAAAAACACAACGAGATATCTCTGTTTATGAGATAGTCTCTTGCTTTTCCGGCTGCTCTTAGCCAGTTGTAGCAAAAGGGTGTGTAAATGTATGTGTGTGTGTATGGGACACGGAAGATATTCATTGCGTTTTGCGCTGAGAAGATTTGTAGCCAGAGATGCAAGCGGGAGGTAAGGGTATTTGACCCGACACATAAATAATTTTCAAAGAGACCGCTGAGAGAAGGAAAAATGAATAAGTTTTGGTTTGTGTAAGAACGTAATAGAGACGTGTGAATGTATGGCCCCTTGTATATTAACATGCTCTTATGTCTGGTATATAAACGGAAGCTGCACGTGTAGATATATATAATGTGCGGTATTATTCAAGGACATATTACTGGTTATGTCACACAAAAGTGATACTTTTCTGACGTATATCATTATAATAACCTTCTAACTCAGCATTATATTGAAAAAGGATATATATTAATAAAGATCAACTGTTCTACTTTCGCTATACACGATAAATTGAAATATATGGCTGTTTCCATTTCTGTTCGTTTTATTTGTAATTTCCTTTCCGTCTGTTGGCGTTTTGTATATTGTTCTTTTCAATTTTCATTTTTTCTTTCACTTTTCCTTAATTTTTGCATTTTCTTCGTTTTAAATTCCTTTTCATTTCCGTTTGTTTTCGTTTTTCTTTGCTTTCTGCTATATTTTTATTTTCCTTTCAGTTTCTGTTCTATTCACTATTTCTTATAGTTTACAGTTCCTTCTCTTTTCAGTGCTTTCTTTTCCATTTCGTTTTGCTATCTTTTCGGTTTTCTTTTCTTTTACTTTTTATGGAGTCTTTCTCAATTTTTTACATTTTTTCTTCTTTCCTTTCGGATTTGTTTTCCCTCCCTTTTCCTTTTATTTATCCATCTTTTCTTATTTTTTTCATTTTCTTCTAGTTTCATTGCTTTCTTTTCCTGTTCTGCTTTATTTTTCTTTCAGCTTACTTATCTCCATCCCAATTTTAGTATTTTTTAATTTTAATTGAATATTTATTTTTCTTATGTTCATCAAAATTTTTCTTTACAATTCTTTCAGTGTCTCCTTTTCTATTCTTGCATATTTCTTTTCATTAAATTTATATTTTCTTATATTTTATTTCCTTTCTCCTCTCTCTCTGTCATTTCTTAATTCTTTTATTTTCTCTTTCTTTTCCATTCCTTTGCTTCAGTCATCCAATTACGTTAACTTTGAATATTTGGTTTTCTTTGGTTTCATTTCATCAGCTGTTCTTATTTATTCCTTTCATTTCTATTCATTCTCCCTGTCTCTTTTCACCATTAAATTAAATGTAGAAAAAAGTAGGCCTAGGTTGAAATGACAAAAAAACAGACGTTTATTATTGAACTCCTCAACCTATAGGCAACCCAAATGACGTTGTAGTCTGGCAGCGTTGCTCGCCTTCAAGGATAATATCAAAAAGACATTTGCTAGTCGTTCTATTAGCGAACTTTTTAAGACAATAATTTCACTAAAAACTAAAAATACGTTTCAGGAAAAAAAAACAACAAAAAAACAACAACACTAAAACATCTTTAATAACATACACCAAAAAGTAGACAAAAATACAACGTAATAATCCGAAACCTTTCTTGAATTTAGCAGTATATGAGACAGATGAATGGTCTTCATTTTATTTAAATTCTCATTCTTAGATTATTAGATTATTTCATGTTGAGATTTCAGTGTACATCACATATTCAATAAACTTTTAAGTTATTAAATATCTAGAACATTTGAATAAAACAAAATATATATATATATATATATATATATATGTTTTACTTCTTTTTGAATTTTTTACAGTGTGGTTTAATGATGTGTAGCCCAATCGTAGCCCCGTTCACCCTAAGTAACTTAGTTTCCGTAAATTCCATATGTTTTAGGATAAAGATGCGGCAGAAGTCCAGTCCAAACTTACAGTCCGAGTACAGTGTTTACCAAGAATTATATCCTGGAAGAAAATAAATATTGTAACCTAATCTCCAAGGTATAATAGTGTACGACTAGACAGTAGGGGTCAACATTGCTGGATCAAATCTTGAACACGACTGACATTATGACTAAAGTTTCCCCAATTTTCCCTCAGTTACGCTACACGGAATTCCGGGTTGTGAATAAGGGCCAAGATTGCTTGCTTCCTGATCCATTTCCAACACATAGGTCACACATCTATTCACATCTTTCAAATGCTGTGAAGTCCAGAATTAAAAGAAAAAAATAAACAAAATGGTTTTTAAGAAGCTTTTATTTAAAGAAATAAAACTGCTTCTCTACTTCTGTATATATAAAAATCAACTCTATCCATATTGCGTGTTATGAAGCATTGCATTATTAAAGTAATGATATCCTTGTTACCTCGTACATACACCATTAATTTCAGACATTTTGAAATTGTTTTCTTACCTTATCGTTTCACGCCATACTTACGAACTTGTATGTATGTGTGCGTGTGGGAAGGGAGGAGAAAATGTGAGTGTCTACTATGACGAAAGTAAAATTAATTTGCATTAATTTTAATGGTTTCCATTTAGCAAACTTTTCCATTATTAATATAAGACAGGATGAAACATAAATACTTTCTTGCAAAATTCCTTCCTCTAGGTTTGCTACACTGATAATAAATACACTAAATTTCGGTGTATTTTCAGCAGCAAATTTTGTAACAGATTGCGACACTGTCACCTAATAATTGTCTTTTAGTTGATCAGTTAAAATAACTAGTACTAATTTCGTTTGTTTCTCCGTGTACCTTCTTACTTCTCTCTCTCTCTCTGCATTTCTTTTTTAATTGCTTTTCTTTTTTATCCCTGTCTTACACTGTAAGATATCCATGTAATATTTTTTTTGTCTTTCTTATTTTCTTGTATTCGTAATTGGCTACACTGCTAGAACAGTAACAACTGTATTACAGGAAAATGTTTTGGATTAATTCCAAGAACTTTTAAGCTTTTTTTTTTTTCATTTTTGTTACTATTAATTTTCTTTTTCAGATAATTTATGACCAATTATTTATATATGATAATAAATTATATATAGTGTGCTTTTTGTTCTCTACAGAATTGATTTAATTTTAAATATTGAGACGTCCATTTCCAAACGGGTCCTTGTCCAAGTGTCATAAATGTTGGGAAATTCACAAAAACACTTCTTATTTTTCAAAACTAGGGCAAATGTGCAGATATGAATATCTTTTGAAGTTGTAGAACTATTAGCTTACCAATATTTTACCTTCTTGCAAAAGAATATTGGAAAAGATAAAAATATATACAACTTCTTACTATAATTAAATGATTTTGAAGACGGTTTGGAATCGCAAAATCATTAATGTATTAGGAAATTATAAAATGAACTCAACAATGCTAAATATCTCAATTTCAAAAATTTTTGGACAAGTACCCGTTTGGAATTTGGTTATATTATACCCTAAATACGTAATGATTTTAATCATTGTCCTGAAGAAAATTTAAAGTGGTTCTAACCCATTGAAAATAGAGGCAAATTTAAATGGTTTTGACTAACGTTTGTTTTTGAAACAATTACTTTACTGTGCAAAGGTAATCAATAGGAAAAACTCGTTTTACAGGGTGAGTGAGGGGTAATGTTTTGCTGAACTAAAATATTAACGCATCTAAGAGAAAAGTACTTCGTTGAAGAGATTCTCGGAAGTCTTGCATGAGTGTGAGTGTGTGTTTGTGTTCCATCTTGGAAAGCAGAATGTCAGTAGATAATAAGATCTTGTGGGTATGAATGTACACTCTGATTCACATAAAATGGTAGATAAAAACATTTTAGGTCCTAAAATGTGACAATAGATGGCAGCTCTAAAGCGATATAGATAATAAGTCATAAGTGGAACATGTTAAGTGTAGAATATACCACAATATACAATGTCTTAGGTTTGAATTTTTCTCGAAGACCATTTTCTTTGAATCTGAGTGTATATCAACTATTAGTGTAAAATTAGGATTTGAGTTCATGACTGTTAGCTTTTTTAATGTATGTGGGTTGTAGTCGGTTTCTCTAAAGCGATACCGAATGTGCTGGCTCAATATGAGCCTTATTTTGACTTTTATTTATAGCCTTTCGGCATCTCAGGCTTAGACCGGGATAGGGTGGGGAAAAGATATAACAAGGTAGTTAGCTAGAACCTAATTTGTAGGTACCATCCCAGCATTTGTCTGGTGTGACTGAGGAGAAAATCATTTAAAAACCTCAGTCAGGATGTGCGACCGCTGGGATCGTTCCCAAGACCCTCTGAATGCTGAGCCAACGCGCTACCAACTGATATACGGCTGCTAGCTAAGTTCAATTATACGAGTCAAGCAAAAAAACGCTACTAGTATCACTGTTGCTCAAACCAGTACACGCTAAACTATATTTGTTCCAGGAAATATTGACTCAATTCATCAATCAATTCACTCATATCTCATCCTTTCATGCTCAGACAGATAAAATAGTCAGTGTTGCCAGGAATTCAAATTTATGGCAAAGATAAATAAAAATATTTATTGTAAATAACCAATAACATTCATAAGCGGTGATTTCTTCTTATACACTTCTGAATAATTTTAGTGGTTGTCCCGGTAGGATTCAAGTATCATGAATGCTTATGTAACTACCAGGACAATAATTCATTCTCGGTAAATCTTAAAGACTAATTAAGTGCTTGTTACTCTGTACAACTATAACAGTTGTAAGACTAGAAGACGATCAACACAAGAAAGATGATAGGAGACGGAATAAAAAACCGGTTATATAACTTCACATTCCATATTTCTTTCGCCAGTTTTTTTGTTTGGTTTGTTTTGTTTGTTGATTGGGAAGTTATGTTTCTTATTAATTTTTGCAATTTCAATTGTTGTTAACATGATTTATTTTTTTGTTTCCGCTTTGTTCTTAAAAGCCGCTACAGTACTCTCCCCTTTGCTACTACTACTATTACTTCTAATAATAATAAGAATGCCGAGCTGCAGTAGCTCCCTGTTAGAGCGTTGGCTTCTTATTCGGAAAATTCTGGGTTCAATCTCAGTGGCCGATCATCCTGACTGAGATTTTTTCAGGTTTTTTACCGTCACACCAAATAAATGCTGGGATGGTATCTTTTATTTAGGTCCTGGCCGACTTCTTCCCGCATCCTTTCACTTACCTTATTCCGGCCTCAGCCTAAGATGCCTAAAGGTCATAATAATAGTAATCTAACGTGGTCTGGTGGTTACAGCCACGGACTACTGACGAGAGAGACATAGGTTCGAGGCCTGCTCCCGGTCACGTGTAAGTATTAGAATAGAGCTTCGAAATAACATCCAAGATTTTTACGCTTTCTTTCTTCATTGTCCAAGATAGCGACACCCTCCTCAACTTTCTCATTTTATGCGGAAACTAATTACTCGATACCTTAAAGAGAAGTGCCCAACCGATGACCCTTGAACCATTTATGTTCCGCATGATGGGGAGTGGCATTAACCCGAAAATTCAAACCGTGATTTAAAACTAGAGGGTTAAGTCATATAATAAGAGTGACTAACCGAGCGGTTAATGGTTTCACTTCTAGTGTAAGTGGTCCCTGGTTGAATCCCCGGTAGGACCACCAATTTAAGAGTATATGATGTATCGTGGTGTTAATTGTGAAACTAATAAAAATTAAGAACTAGCAGACTCCGATTTTCAGAGCCAAATAAAAAAGCAGTGATGAAAAGTCGATGACTACTACACACAGTATCGAACGGAAACCGCATGTCTGACTAATTTTCTATATGGTCGTTAAAGAGGGGTTAATTTACATAAGGCATTGATTTTGTGGCCCACAACGTATAGAAGATTTCGAATTGGCCTCCAATTTCCAAACAATTGAGCATCCTTACCTTAATTAAAATCTGTAAATAAATGGTTACATATAAAAATATGAATAAATATGTTGAAAAAAAATCAATTTCAGAAGTTGGTATTATTTGTTAAGATAAAATAAAATAAAAGTTTAAACAGTTCCGTATTTAAAATTTATTTTGATTTGTCCTAAGAAGGCTTTATAAATTAACAATAATTTACTCTGTCTTGTATAATCATCATTTTATTATGAATTATTTTTTTCGATACCTTCGAAGTTCGTTTTTCATCGTTTCACAAAATTATAATAATATGGATAATAGATGGCGCATAGAATACGTTAAATGGTATAAGAAGTAAAGATATAATTTGAAAAGCGGAGATGATTAAATAATGAAATCTATAAACATAATTTACAGTTTGCAACGAAATAAATAATTAGATTTAGAACATTAAAATACAGATTGAAATGTCTGACATCAATAACAAATTCATAGTTTCTTGCTTTGCGCTAACAATATATGTTTTAATCTTTAAAAAATAGTATTTGTTGGATTGAAATACAATCATAAATAGTTTGGGTGTGTTTCTGTTTTTCCTTTAAAAGAAGCAATCTTACAAACATCAGTAAAGTAATTGTTCCAAAGATAAACATTAGCCAAAATCATTTAAATTTGTCACTATTCTCAATTTGTTAGAAACACTTTAAATTTTCTTATGGATAATTATGAATCATTATATATTTAGGGTATATAATATTTAAAATTAAATTAATTCTGTAGAGAAGAAACACATTATACTTGCCAATTCTAAATTTGGAATTCAAAAGCAGTAAATTAACTTTTTTCGCAATAATAGAATCAGTCTATATAATTCCTATGCATTTGAGATATTTGTATAGAAAAAAAAAATTACCTCGTATAAATATTTCTAATTGTTATTAATTGATAAATACAAGAAAATTTAACCTGTGTATTTATTTTCTCGATGAATGTTTTGAAAATATTTCTATTTGTAAACAATTATTTTCTAGAAACAAAAAAAAAATAACTCCAAGATTTATTAATTATGTTGACATTGTTGTTTAAAAGTTAGATTTTACTAAACAAAGATTCGGAAGGCCACCATCACAATCACTGCAAGACCGTGAACAACAAATATGTCTTCGAAATCATTGGAAAGGTCTGTATGAAAAAAAATTAAATTTACCTAGCAATGCTTATCTAAGAAATATAATTGATGCTTAGGTCATATAATTGATATATTTGTCTCGGAGGCTTATGAAAAAAAAATACTTTTTAGCTATTTTTTCACTCTCATTCCAGTGTTAGCATATTTCTTTTTTGATAATATTTACGTTACCATAGAGGTAGAGCACGTCTCCCTACTTTCAAGAATGAAAAATTTGCTTTGTTATACTAAAACATAAATAAACAAACTTGTAATTTATAAAAACTGAATGCTTAATTAACACCAGTAAATTTCAAAACAATTTTAAATATTCAGTAGTTTATTTATGAATTTTATTAGCTTTAAAATTCTAAAGTTACAAATATTATATCAATTACTAAAATATAGTTTTTTACAAATTTCGAACATTCAAACGTGGAAGTAATTACATTTCTCCAACATTCTTTAACTCTCTTTTTTTATTATTTTCTTTTAACTATTAATTAAAAAAAAAGAATATTCTAAAGGTATTAAATATAAATAGTTTCAGAGTAAGGCAATTAGTAATTCAAAACTATTTATATCATTCAAATAATCTTGGAAATATGTTTTAGATAGCCATAAATCTTAGCCATATGAACACTGCTCGGATGATACAAAGGGTCAGTACTTCAACAAGTTTACCGGCAGATGGGCTCACGGTTGCAGCGAGAAAATAACACCGATAATGCGCTTTCCTGTGATCCAGAACATTGAAATACAGAAAAAGAAAGCTTAAAAATCACTAGTTATGTATATCTTTCAAATCTTAAATTACTCATTATCGTCAATTAGAATTCTAAAGTTTTCTATTTTAACTTTTGCAGTGAGATTCTTTAAATTAAAACACCTAAGCACACTTCATACAACCACAACAAACACAATCATATTTGGGACGACAACGCAGGACTGTATGAAAAATAATGTACGTACAAAAGCCCTCGAAAAGAACTATTTATTTAGTTCGATATCTTAAAGAGGCAATCCTTGATGTAGAGATTTACTATTAATAAATAAATATTTTATTTACAGTGGTTAGAACAGCTATTAAAATATACACCACGACGCAACAATTTATCACAAAGCATATTCCCGAATTGCAGAATTTATATTTTCGAACTCTTGTAATAATTCCAAATATTGACCTGTTGTTATTTGTAGCACCATAGGAGACTTTCTGAACCAGAAATTAGCTTGTTTTATTATTTTCAATATTCTCAATTATTAGTTTGTTATTATCATTTTTTTTCTTTTGCTAGTTAATAAAACAAGCTTCAAATAACTAATCAATTCTTTATGATGTGTGGAAGTCAATGTTATAACCTAATTTAAAAACAGGAATTTCCTTTGTTCAAGGTCCACCATTTTACAATAAAATGAAACAATTGAATTCCAGAGTCCAGACTGGAGATGCATATTCCAACTTCGATCATATTAATAATCTGTACAGATAAACATAGTATCTATAATTATAATGTAATTATATATTTCAAACCATTTACTGCATACATGGTTATTTAAAAAATACATTTTTGCCAGACATAAGGTTTTCATCAAACAGTACGTCTAGATAATTTCTCTCTGAAAGTGCTGCACTTTCTCTAAAAAGAATGTATTGGAAGTAATACTTAAAATCAAACTGTAATTTGTCTTCCTTCCTACTACCACTACTACTACTACTACTAATAATAATAATAATATATATTTGAAATATAAAACAAAATCATTAAAGAAACAATGCTTTTTCACAGTTCAATTATGTAGTTCATCTGTTCTTGATTTTAAATTACTGTTTTTCTTCAAATAGCACTGCGCTGTTATAATCAAATAATTAAAAAGTTGTTTCTTTGTGTTCGTTGCTTCAAAATAAGCAATTTCCAAGGAGTTCCACTTTTCCTTACCAGGGAGCACATGTTAAAAATACAGCAAAGGGCCCTTTCGTGAGTTTTGTGAACTCGCTGATCAATTAAAAAAGAACATTTGTAGGCAAACAGATTAATTTAGGATCTTATATAATTAAATAATTATTATTTGTTTAATAATTTCTTTTGAAGATTTCAAGTAACTAAAGCACAAAGTACCATTTTTGTGATTTTTTTACAGGTATTGTTACATCTATAACAAATGTAAAAAATCAAAGTCAAAATACATTGTTTATTCCTACTATTGGGTGTTTTATTAGGTTCTCGTAAGTTGGAAAATGGAACTTCAGTTGTTCATTTACTGCTGATAAAAGTGCACAGGGAAAAAAAAGCATAGTTTAGAAATAAACATACTCCTAGTTACACGCTCATTACTTTTTCTTACATGAATGGTATATATATATATATATATATATATGTAATAAGTAATAAATTATTATATATTTCTATTATTAACCGGAACATTCCTCCACGACTCATACTTGGAAAGAACATAGTGTTCTAGGTGTTCCGTACTGCGAATCGATAACGAAAGTGTACCCAGGAGAAAATTACACTTGATTTTGTTATACAGGGTGTTCCAAAACTCTACATTCAAATTTTATGGTGAACAGGTCCGTAAAACAAGCCAATAATAAAGAAATAATATACATGGTGATTTCAAAACATTTTCAAAATTTAACCTGGTATAAAATTCAGTTAGAAACACTGCGTTCTGCTGTAATGTGTTGTTTATAATAACTATGGGATTCCACTAATAAACTGACGTAGTGGCACTTGAAAAATTAATTTTTCAACCAGGTTGGCAACACTGAAGCAAGATGAAATCACATTTTAACGGTTTTATATCTGACGTACCGATGCAGGTCTAATCTCAAAAAATAAAAAAAAAACTCTAATCCATATTTTCTGATTTATAACTAAATATTAATTTTTGTTTATCATTGTATTTGGGCACCAAATTGGAAACCCTGTATCTCGGAAACAAAGCTGATTTTTACATATGTAGAAAGCCAGAGAATAGTATGCTATTCCGTAGGAATTGTTTTGTATTCTATTTATATGTATATTTAAGGACAGGCTGTCCAAAAATTATATGTACAACTTCATCTTTTAATTCGCTATGTGGAGGAGTGATTTGCATATCATCCAGTCAGTACTCCAAATACAGCATTTCCAGAACCAATTTGTTCAATAGCAGCTGGGATTCTTGCTTTTAAATGGTCACTCTGTCATCGCGAACTGTACACAAGATCTTAGCAAATCCGTAAATGAATAAATCACAGTGTGTGATGTCGGGGGATCTAGCTGGCCAGTAAATTGCATTTTCACGTCAAATACACCTATTTTTGGAATATCTCACTAAGGGACTGCACCGGTACAGATAAATAAATATACAGAAAAGAACTTACAAGTTGTACAGATAATTTTCAGACACCCTGTATAAGAATCGTTCTCATCTTTAGTTCATTTAATCGGAGTACCTATCGATAGATGGAACCACTGCAGCGGACGTGAGAGAAATAAGTCTTTTTTTTTTTCAATTACATTCAGAATCAGCCGATTTTCTTCATCTTCGTGTTGCAGGTTGTCGTGTTCGTATCCACGAAGTATATAGAGTGAAGCAACAAAACAGATAAAAAAAAAGGAGAAAAGGAAGATACTAATAAAGGAGAAAAAACACAATAACTTATTACGAAGAAATGCTACTTTCTATCTCCTCTCTGGATATACAATATATCATTCCCCTTTCACAGCGGTATTCAATAACGAAGTGCCCAGCGGGATACAGAAAAACAAGTTTGCATCAAATTTAAGTTTCTGGAATATCTATTTCAGACGGTGCTCATTTTCGCCTACATTTTCTTTTTTTATTTACTCTTCAACAATTACTACCAAGTATTTGTAGAATCTAGACAATGCTGTCTTCTAATATTTATTGTAATCCCTCTTCTCATTATGTAGGTGTCTTAATTTTACTCGTAATAGTACAAGGTAATACAGGTTCTTTTGTTAGTTGCTTTCCCTCCAGACGTTCAACATAACGATGATAGATGGCATCACTTTCGATTTTAGTTTTAACACACACGGATGAAAAATGTTGCATTAAAAAAACATAACTCTAATAACAATAATATAAGTAAGTTCATTTGATTTTGGACTGCAAATCCTGAATTCGAATGGAATGTTGTTGGATACTTTTCTAAATAGTTCCACCGTTTACCCCGCCACTAAGGTTAAACAAAAAATATAAGTTCATTCTAATAACTAATGAAAAATTCGTGAATAATATTGTGTAGGAATGAGATAAGGTAGGTAGCATTAGGGTAGGTAATGACTATGCAGGTATTAATAAATGTATGCCAAAGATTAGAGGAAACTCTTAGTTTTATTTATTTATTTATTCAACAAACTCTAAACACACCTAAGACGCCATTTTACATTGAAACAATACAACAATGACAGCAATAACAATAACAACATGGAGATGGATTTAAGAAGAAATCTGCCCTGGCCTGATTTAAGTCCTGTAATCTGGAATATTCTCCGTACATTTACTGCCATCTAGTGTTGATGTCAGAGGACTCTGCGTTCTTACCACCTGCCAACTTTTCGGTAAAAACGTTATAGGCCTATCTAAAAAGTATTCTAAGCCTAAATCATTTGAATTAATCTTACTAAATACATATAATATAACGTGCAAACAGTGGTACTACAACAGAATCGTATTCTTTGAAGTAACAGAATACTGAAAGAAAATTACATAAGATAAAATGAATATTTGGACGGTATCAGCACTTTGGCTTACGCCCGTCCCGAGGGAAAAATTACATATTAGAATATACATTTTATTTCAATATCTAATTGTATAAGCATTGCTATGGATTCCGTGGTTGTCATTATTTCATTACGAGCTTCTACATAAAGTTACAATTATACTCAAATTCTTCACTTCTAACGTATTAACAATGTAACATAAGTTATAATTATAGTTTAATGGTATGTAAAATAATTTCCCACTGTATATCTTAAGAGCGGGCAATACGATAACATTTAAGAGCAATTTCATGTTCTTCAACATTTTATACACTCGTATTAATGAAAAATGACCGGGAAAATGTCCAAAATTTGCACAATTTGACAACATCGTCTACGTCGAATGGAACATTTTCTATGACTGAGTATATATTGGTTTTACTACGATCAAACTTATATGTAGATTTTTTATTTAATGATTGACACAATGTGCATAGTATTAATTTATTTTGCTTCACTGAAATCTTTGGAAAAAGCAATAAATTAATCTCCATAATAAATATATATACACCTATTTTTTCAAGTTCAAAGAAGTGTATTTTATTAATTGCATAATGTATATTGTTTTCACTTCTTTAAAATGTATTATTTGATTTCAAGGAGACACTACGCTCCATATATCACCAATGGAATTGTAGATGGAGTACATTTCTAATGGTTTATAATATACATAACTGTGGGCTTCAAAATGACCCCGATTATGATATATTGAAGCTCTTTTAAATTGCAACACCGTAAATAGCATGCAAAGATGCCTATAGAGTTGTGAAGCAATAGCTCCGTGGTAACAATCGAGCACTTCAATGTCTCAATAATAAGTTTGTCCTACCGTGTATCCAACCTGTAACTCCTTGATTGTCACTACTCACCCAGCAACTACACTTGGTAATTAGTATAGTATCGTCTTGTTAATAATAACAAATCTTAAATGTTTGTTATTATTAAATATTTAATTTAGATTGCGGGCCCTAAATCCATCCCTTGACTATGGGGTTATGTCCCACCGCGAGGACTTTTTCTGAGGCAGGAAAAGGGGGAGGTGACTGTCAGAGCTGGTTGTCAAGTGAATAATAGTTTGACCAATTTGTCCATATCATATTAAAAGTTTAAGTCATAGCTATGTTCTGAAACATATAACTGCTATGTTATCTATTTAATTACCTTCCGAAGGAACTAAAATATTATATTTTATTATACCAAAACTACAAGATAATGCCAACATCCAGGATACAAGATACAAATATCGAACGAGAAAAAAAATCAACCTATTTCTTCATTATATCATCCTTCTTGGGCTGCTGTCACAAAAATTAGAAACCAAATAACAAAAGAAGAACTAAATAACCACACCTCTTTCTAGTAACCAAGTCCAAAATTATACTACTTAGTAATGACTATCAAGGTCGTTATCACTGAATATGTAACTAGCTATTTCAAAATCGGGAATCCATATCTCTTTACTGCTATTACCGCTAGTACATTCTCTCTTGCTTTTATTTTCCTTGTTGTGTCTCTTTCCTCTCCATCTTTATCGTATCTTTCGTCAGTTTTTCATAACCACCATTAATCTTCCTGGGTGGACAGGTGTGTCTGATGAAGACCTTTTTCACAAAGGCAAATTGTCTTAAGGGAAACAACGTATAACTAATCAAGAAAAAGATAGAGCATTTTGTACACTGAAGATGCATTGAACAGTGTGGTTGGTCGCATACTGCGATGAAAGTGTATTATCATATAACTGTTGTTTAGGAAGGGTCGATTCTTTTTTTTTTTTGGATTTTTTTTTTTTTACTTCTACTGTCTTTTATTTTTCATTGTCTTGTTTCCTTTTTGGTGGGGCTGTGGGAGAATCTCAGACGTGTTAGAATAATGATTTTCTTATGCAAAAATTATGCGACTTAGACAATCTGAAAAACAGATAGATAATATCCGCCATTACTCTAGACATTGTTTTAAGAACTTTGTAACAATAATTTACTATATCCAGTAACGTCTGACAAAATACTGAGATGTTTATTATGTTTTCTTGCATTAATGCCACATCATGAACAAGAAAAATATATATTTTGAATAATTGTGGACAGTTTTCTGGTAATATTCCTAAAATATTGAACATTTTTCTGATTTTTGTCAAATAATCTTAATGGAAATTTCCATCCGATCTGTTGTCTGTTTTTTTTTTTTCAGACTTGTTTATGATTTTTTTACGGTGTACCTTTTGTAGACAAGTACACCCCTATGTCTTCATTTTTGGCATAGTGTATTATTAGTTATTGTTATAAATTGCTCCGAAGTAATAGATACGTTTGTCATTTTTTTTTTAGGAGAGAAGGATTGGTTTATTTCGTCTATTAATTTATTTTAATATAAAACCTATCTAGGCGGGTAATATAAATTATCTTAAATCACATAATAAATTTTACTGGGTTGCCTTAACTACGTTGACACTGAAACTTCTAACTAATTGAAATTAATGAATTCTTTAATATGTTCGCATTTTTAATTCGTCTGTCAGCCAATTAATTAGAAGGGAGCTGGAGCTTTTCTCTTTGATTAAAAAAAATTATGAAACAGGGGTTTATAGTTTAAACAATAGATCCAATTACCTTTTGTCTATTATAATCCTGATACATCACTGACTTTCTTGTGCAACCGTGTATGTAATGTATTTTCGTAAAATTCCACTTCCTCGTACCTTTCACTAAATTGTGACATTTTTGGGGAATTTCTACTGTCAGGCAAAAATTGTTGCTTCATTTTTTTAAATTGTATTTGTTTATTATTTTACAAAAAAACGCGTTGTTAAGTTGTAAAATGATTTACTGAATTTTCCTTGGGATCTTTCTGTTTGAGGTCTTTTTATCATAACGAAGTTAGGAAAATTAAATGTGGTCGTCTCGTCTAAAACAGTCAGTATACCAATTATCTTTCAGATTCTGATATCAACTATTCTTTCAGGCGAATCAAGAAAATGAAAAAATAAAATGAGTCGTTCTTTCCACAATACATCCCCCTAATTTCTCTTACACTGCACTTGCTCTGAATTTAAGCCATGATATCACGAGGAAAATGCTGAAATTATCTACCTACATCTAAAAAAAAACTTCCTCCAAAAACAACAACTTAAAAATTGAAGCCAAATTTCTGTTTGTGTATTTTTTTTAGGCTGATTACATTTTATGACATATCCTGCAGGTGTCGTGCGTTGTAGTAACGGATACTTCTTTTATCAATTTGTAAATAAATGGATGTAAATCTTCTAAAATAGAGATATAATTTAAGAAAAAATAAAATAGTCTTATAATGTCTGATGTTTCTACTAACGAATTGAACAACAAATACTATTTTTCTTTTCCCTAAAAGAAATCGTCTTTATGTCAGAAGATTTACAGCTATTAATTCACAAATTGATAAAGGAAGTATCAGTAACTACAAGGCACGGCACGCGCAGGATATGCAATGTTTCAAAACATTGGCTGTAATTTATAATATATTGGGTTGTTATTTGAGGTTACTTTTATCTCAGCCCTTCAGAAAAACACCCCTTTTTGTAGAGAACAACCTTCGATTACCTTTTCATTGATGTTGCCATTTTCACTACATATGTAATTGTTAAAATGTCTTTTTAAAAGGGCCAAGTCGAAAGATATATCTAACAACTTGGTTTACTATATTCTCCACTATGTAGTTTCTTTTCTTTTTCTATACTGGAGACATGTTTATTACGTGGTTATGAGCAGCTAAAGCTGAGTTTATATCCGATCCTATTCTTCGTCTGAAAATGATGGCGAGTTATTTTGTCGCCGTTCAAAATTTATGACCGTTGGAAGTGGTTTTGGCTCTTATGTCGTTTTTCAACTGAATGGAGAAACGAAAAAGAGGGACAGAAATATATTGTATCTAAAGGATGATGTCTGAGTCAGAGATGTTGAATAACAGCTTTTCGAATTTCGGATTGGGGGTGAGGAAAGGGGAGATATTTGTTAAGGAAGTGTGTAGTAGATACGGGCAGGCTGGTTTTTCATATAAAAGATTGTAAGGCTCCCTTTTAGTTGTGGGGGTCGGTAATCTTAGTTGACTTTTCCAACCTCCAAAACAGTCTTTTCCCTTCTTCTATTTGTGGTTCTGAAGTTACCCAATCTTGTTGTCAGAGGATTCATGCATGTCTGTCTGCGTGTGTGTGTGTGTGTGTTAAGGGAGGGGTGGAACGGACTATTCTCGTTAAGTTTAAAAAGACCTAATATCTTATCGGAATGCTTTATCAAAGAATTCCAGTAGAGAGAAAAAAACGAACAGGAGCGAAAACGACATGAATAGGATTTTCTTTATAATTCCTTGGACCCTCCTCTCTGACTCTTTACTAACCATATAGATGAGGAGTACCCCAAGGATACGCTCTAGGGCCTATCGAATTCTGTATCAAATAAGTAAACCAACACGAAAAGTCAGTGACGACGTACACGAATAGAAAAAAATGGTTCTTCATCCTTAAAAACCTACGAAGTTATATAACAAAGGTTTCTGTTGGCCCTTTCATGCATTGTAAGCACAGAGCTTTGCTGTTTCACCCCTCTCCCTTGTCCGAAAGGGAAGTACATAGTGTAATGGAAAGAGAGATAGGTTGATCTTAGAAGATATTTTTTTCCATTCAACTCAGTAGACAAGAGCTCCAAAAAATCTTAGGTTCTAATCTTGATGGAATTTACCGCACGGGTGTGTTCCAACAATGGTGTCGTCATTTCGTCCCTGTAGCTTTCAGAAACAGACTGCTGGCTTCTCCTTTGTGTTGCCCATGTCACTCAATGTAGAAACGTAACTGCTCACTGGTGTGCTTTCTTATTGCTTGCTGTGTGTGTGTCTGTGTGACTTCAGAGAGATGACCTTTGTCAATCGACTAAGAGCCATTAATCTTCTTTTTCCCTGCTGTTGGCTTGCTGCATGTATGGCTTTCCTCTGTAAATGGTTTCCTTCTTTTTCTTTTTTAACTTCTTTCTTTTTTCTTGTTTCTTCGGTTCTTTTCCCATCATGCATCTTGTGTGGGGGGCCCAACCTGCAAAAAAAGAATAAAGAAGACTTTGAAAATGATTTATGACTTTTGGTGGTGCAGTACAGATTGTTGAAGAATGTGTCACTTCGATATCTATAAGCTAAAGCACTTGGAAGGATGTAGATAGATAAGTTTTCTTCTTTCATACATCTACGAAAGGAAGCGAGTGCAATGGCGGAGAATCGACGATAAGACATATTCAGCCATTTTGAATTCCTTTGCTGTGGTATACTAAAATGGAGACACCCATCGACATATACTACTTTGTAAATTTGTGTATATTATTAAAGGTAAATGAACCATTTACGGTCGCAATTTACTACCAAAATAAAGGAAAAAAATTAGGGCATACATTTCGTTTAACTCCACACATCATTTAGCTCAAGCTGTTTTCCTGTACATTTTAAGTTGATGGATGCAGTTTTTAAGCAAATAAACTGTTGATTTAGTTTACAAATTACTGCCAATATCTAGCGTTCGGCTATCTAAAAGGAAGGGTCTCAAAAGTAAAGGGATGAAACTGCCATTGAAAAATTAAAAGCAAAAAAAAACTTTTCGCCTTAATACGAAATATATGTCACAAAATAGTTATATTTGACAGAAAGACACATTAAGATTTAATGTATCTTTTTACAAAATGAGCATGTATTGTGTCACATTGAATTGTTTTGTGTTGTATATGAAAAATGAAACTCAAACTTTAAAAAAAGAAAAGCAAGGCCACATATACCCTTTTGATTCTGAACCTCCCAATTAACGTTGTATAGTCACCCTTTTACGATACAACACTGCCAAGTTATCGAGATCATAAACTCGAACTAAATATACTCCTATTCAGGAAAGTTGCATTAGAATTAGATTTATTAAAAAGAAATGTTAGATATTTTTTTTATTTCTAGAATCTAAATGTTTGGGTGTTGGAAAGCAGGGTTGACTTTAAAACAGACATCACCAGCTATAATTTTCATACATTTGTTTAAAAATTTGCATGGTTAAATTATGTATTGACTTATTACGCTTTTTTTCACCCAGGTGAGTCTTTTGTTAAAAAATCTTTTTGGCTCATTGAAGACAAAATTCCTATGAAATTGAAGGGTCCAAGAGGAATGGACAACTCCATAAAACTTCATACAAATACCAAATGTAAACATCATGTTTTCTTTCATTATGATAAACTTTAGCTTTATATGGGACAGTCAATTAACTTTGGACTTCGGCCCGTCACGATTCGTCCTTTAGCTGTTAAAATCCACTCCCATGCCCCTGCCGGGACTCGAACCCGGGACCTTCGAGCCGATGACATACCACCGCAGACCGCTCGGCTCTTTCATTATGAATTTCATGTTTACCTCGTATTATAGGCCTACTACAGTCAGATAGCTTTCCTTAAGGTATAACAGATGGTAACAAAATCTCATTTTTAACGTGAAATTGGCTTTGATAGTTTCTCTCAGCAGGACTCTTCAATTGAATGTAACTAAATTTCTCTTCAGTGTTTTATACCTTCTCATGCATTAGTAACATTTGCTATTTTGTATTTAACAAAACTTTGCATAGGAGTAATTTAGTAACTATATGATAACAGAACAAAAATGTATATAATTAAATAAACCAGAAATAAACCTTCTAATTGGTTGTGTCGATGAAATAAAAATAGTTTTGATTTAACATTTTGAGCTTTCGTGACGATAGTCCATAGTGAAATATTATTATTTTCGAGTTTTACGTCATGTATATCTATTTACGTTATGTGTTATTTATTTTGTATTATGTCTTTTTACGTCATGTATAATTTATTTTGTGCTGTGTCTTTCTACGATATGTATAATTTATTTCGTAGTTATACAAAATAAATGATACGTGACGTAAAATCCGAAAAGAATAATCTTCCATTATTGATTTAACATTGTTTACAGCATTCTGTGGGTCAAAAATATTTTAAAGGGAAAATTAGAAAGATTTTCTGCATTGAAGGATAAGACCTAATTCTGTTCTAATATTATTTAAATTATATTATCGGGCATACAAGGTGAGCCTAAAGTATGGGAACTAACTTTGGGAGGTGATAACTCACAACAAAACAGCTATTTTACACATTGTTTAAAATTAACTTCATTTTTTAGATACAAGGTATCCAACTTTGAGTCCAAAATCAACTTGTTAACCAACAATGGTAAATAAAATGCCTATTTCATGATAAATAATAATAAAAAAAACACTATAAATTAAAGTTAAATTACTTTTCTGGGAGTTTGATTGTTTATCAATAGGGTAGCTATTATTACTTAAAATGTGATGTCGGTTTGGCAGTGTTGCCAATCTGACATCAAATTTTATTTAAAAACAAATGACATTACTTCCGTTTATATTTGCTATTCTTTGTTATTCCCTTCTTAAAATATGGAGCACAAGGTGCAGTGTTTCAAAATGTGATGAGACGACATGTTTAAAATAAACTAGTTCAATGTTTAACTTAGAATATTATTCAAAGTTTGAAACAACTGCCTTCTGTACTTCACGTATGTCGTTTACCATCATCACTAGGGAATATACCAAATGACCAACAAACCTATGTAGTGTCGCTGGAAAGAAGTAAAACTTTAATTATATTAAGTTGGCAACACTGTTGAGACGATAACAACAGATTTTAATTTCTAATATATACCATATTCACACAACAATAATTGTAGAAACTAAGCTATCCATAAAATCTTCAAAAAAATTCTAATTCCCATTGAAAGCAGGGGCGTTTGACTCACAGTGCCTCAAGACTGGTTAAATATAAAATAAACAAATATGAAACGACTGGGACGAACAAAAGGAAATGTTGTATACGGTTCCTTAGCTCAAACTCCTCTGTATCTTTGTTCATACAAATTTCTTGATACATATTGTAGAAATATGCTAGTCTCGTTTTTAGGACATATCTTTATCTAATGCAAAACAAAAAAAAAAAAAAAAAGAACACCTGATCATTTCGCTACCAAAATCAGAGAGAGAAAAATGACTGTTCAATTAAAATACAATATATATTTATCAGAATTTTTTGTGTATTACTATTTTTCTGGTTTTCTTCAACTGTTGTTAATCTTCTAATCATAAAGAGGAATGCATTTTTCGAGCGTCCGGTTTATTTTTTCCTTTTTTTTTTTTACTGTGTGTGTAGAGTTTTAACAGACGTTCAAGATACTCTTGTTTTCTTCAGTTTGGTTGCCGACATTCTTCCTATACGTAACCATGATTTATAGCCCCCTATACTTAACAACGCAACGGGACTCGTTCTCTCGTCCGGCCGTCACACACACACACACACACACACATACTTGGTTTTCCAACATGGCTGGGCCTGGACAAACTAGAGGAAAATGCTAGGAAGGTCACTGGCCAGAGCACTCCCGCCATCACACCTTGTTTCCTTTCAATATCACAACAACTAAAGTCGGCTCTGGGTCTTTTGAGGGGATGCTTGTTTTCATTGAAGTTCCTGTAACAGAAAAAAAAGAAACTTTTCTTTTAAACTTTTACCTAATAAAAGAAAGAGAGATCAGTAAGCTAAAGTATCTTGTCTTATTGTTATTTTTTTTTCCTACTTCCCCAAACTAAAGAAAATGAAAATCTTGTTTGAAAAAATGAAGCAAGACAGAGTCATAAATTTTATCTTCATCGTTAATTTGGAGTGGACATTTGTGCGTATAAGGACCCGTTTCTTTTCTGTTTACCTATTAAGGAAATTTTATGTTTATATATACACGAAGAGTAGTACATTATGTAAAAGCCTGGAAATTACTAGTTGGCTTCTGTGTGCCGGCCGCAACGACGGTAGAGTGGTCTGAGGCCATGAACTTTGATTCACGAGTTAAAAGGTTACGGATTCGAATCCCAGCTGGGACAAGTTTGGGGGTAACCAAAGTCGTTAGTTACGTAAAGTGGCTCATGAATACAAACTTAAGCCTTTTTAAAACAAATTTGTATTCTTTTAAACAATATTTCAGTAAAAAAAAAGTGTAATCAGAAGCTAAGATATGGATGGTATGAAGTTCAAGTTTCAACTCATTTCAAAGGTCTATATCAATTACATTTGAATTAGTATATAGGCCTAATTACTTCCGTATACTGTTGTAATTTGTTTGGTAGTGAAATAATATGTCCAATTAATCCTTAATTAATTGCAAACTCATCTTTGGTATTAAATTAAAGCATTTTCTGAGCAACACTCTAGTACCAAGCTATTTACACAAAGCCCTGAAGTAAATATAAAAGATATCAAGTAAGCTGCCCTCTATTGACAAATATAGAATGCATTCTTGGACAAGCTTTAAAAATTCACCAGAAAATGTTTCACAGATATTTGGAAATCGCGCTAAATTCAAACTCTGTTATTAGCTCAGCAATTCTCCTGGTGGTGAGATGCTCAATCAATCACAGAGCTTACGTTTATAGCGATCTTCAAGAATAAGACAACAGCTCTGACTGACATCTATCGGTGTCATTTCAAAGGTGAATTCTGCACCGCCCTGTACAAATTAAACTGATCACAAATCCATGCAGGGTAATGAATGAAAATACAAAATCCGGTCATTTTTGAGAGAGTGAGTGAGAAAGTACGAAAGAAAGAAAGCAAGAGAGAAAAGAAAAACGAAAGTGGAAAATATTCTGTGTATATACATAACGAAACACGAGGAAGGAAAAGATATGGCCACGTTTGCTTCAAGACAACTTGTTGGATTACTGCGGTTGCTTTAAGAGCGGTCTGTGGCTTGCCACTGCGGGATTTTCATTATACCCGCTAGTGCCCCGGGATCTTCTCTTGAAAATCTTGAGCTTGACCCTGAAAATTAAATCTTCTTTCGTGATAAGGAAGAGAGTGTTTCCAGAAATAGTGAAAATGATAACAGATGAAGGCAAGGCTAGCTGTATTTTTTCTTTTTTTTTAATATTATCTTTCTCGGATTCTACCTGGGCCTTTATGTATCTCACAATTCGAATTACAAAGGTTGCATTCAGAGTAATGTACACTGTAAAAAAAATCAGTATTTCTAAATTTCAAAAACTCTTTCGTACATCTGAAACCAGTCATCTTTCAACAACTTTTACCCCCTCCACCACTATCTGAATACTTTTCTATTCATGTTTTTACGCTTTATCACTCGAGTCTCGATAAGGGATGTATTTAGAGGGGTCTGAACCCCTCCATATTCGGAATTTTAGGCAGAATTATACATATATTTAATATATATTCCGTGCCCAGAGACGTCTTGGACTCCCCCCGCACACGAAACCCAGTCGTCTCCTCCTGAAACTAATTTCTGGATACGTGCCTGGCCTCGAAAGTATAAATTCACTAAACTGTTTTGCAAAACTAAGAATGAAGTAGATAAAAGTTGACGAAAGCAGCCATAGAACCCCAGTGATATTGATAATAACACTTTAACCAACTACGCTACGTGGAAAATAAATCCTTCACTTTTCTCGCGATGCATTGGAGAATTGTTATAGAAAAAAGAACGGGTCGCCATTTATTGTCAGATATTGTTAACAAAATGCATACAAAAATGTTTAAAAATAATGTTATTGTTTACAGTGTGTAATTTTTCACAGAACATTCATTATCTTAAATGTTATGCATACATTCGTTCATCCTGCAGCACGAATTAATACGATCCCTGAATTTCTTCAAGACAGTAATATAGGTAAAAATCCGGTTACAACGAATTTCAAAGAATCCGCGATTTGATTTCGTTGTAGAGAACAAGATTTTGGCGGGGGATTCCGAAGAACTTCGTTCTAACGGAAATTTCGTTATAATGTCGATCGTTCAGTGTTGTCAGGTTCCCGTCGCAATATTTCCCTCAAAATACTGAAAAAAATTCCCGAATTCTAAGTTTTCTTTAAAAATTAATAGAAATTTAAAAAAGAATGCTAAAAAGATGCAACAAAATTTCCCGATTTTTAATTTTTTTCCCTTTAATATATTTTGGGCCAGATTTTACCGTTTTCCGGGAAATTTTCCCCAACCTGACAGCTCTGCGTTCGTTGTGAAGGAATTTTACCTGTACTATACTTGAAGACAAAGGACAAACATTTAAATGGTGGTATTGTGCATGGTAAACCCAATACACACTTTCTAATGGTTATTGTTTAACATTTGAATACGACATAATAATTTTTTGGTTAAGAAAATTTCATAGTTTGAAAAAAATCAACTTTGCAATTATTTAAGCAGACTATTTTATAAATCTAAACAAACGAAAAATAAAAGCTTTAAGTTTTTAAAGATTTCTAGTCAAACAGTATATTTTACGCTGTAGAATAGATTCTGACATCTCTGGGACAATAAAATGTATCACTGGTACTACACATTGCAAATGTACTGTACACTGGATAAAAAATCGAAAGAAAAACAACTGGTTATGACATTGTAAATGCAGAGACTGTACCTATATACGGTATACAATTTAAAATATTGTCGAAAGGAAAATAGAGAGAGGAAGAAGGCAAACAGGCATGTAATGAACAGAAAGGGGGGGCGGAAATGTAATGAACATAAAAATGTAGCTCAGAAACGGCATAAGTGGAGAGGAATAAACTTGTTTTCAAGAACTTGTTCGGTCAGCAGAGCTCTAAAGAATGGGAGAATAAGGGAAAATACAATTTGCGGTATAGGGTAAGTGAGCACTTAGAGAAATTTAAATATTTCACCTAGAAATGAGTTCAAACAAGCCTTTTTCACATTATGTCACAACAGTTAATTTGTTGTAAGAGGAAAAACATTACTTAATTTTGATTACAAACTATATAAATCTTACACGAAATATTTGAAAAGTGAAAAAGAAATGTCTTGAAAATATTATGTAATAACATAAACCCTTGGAGTAATACAATTCTGTCTTATGCGTGTCTCTTCCTTTTGTCTGTGTCTGTGTGCATTGTGATGGTTCTTTTAACCCAGAGCCCTAGTGGCATTGGCCGCGGCAATGGCAGTCTGGTTGGGTCTGTTGCCTCGGAATGGCCTCATATATATCCAGCACAATTACATAGTCAAGGCCTTTTGCCGGGGCGCAGTTGGCTTCTATAAAAGAGAGCGAAGGAGAGAGAGGGAGAGAGAACAGGCCATTTTCTCCAGCTGGGCTTGGAGAAGGAATTTTCAACCGAATGCTTTTACGCACACTCAAGCAGTTTGTCTTTCTATTTATACATAAACGTTACAAACTTTACACGTTCCCGCTTGGGAGAGGCAGAACCGTTACAATTGTCAAATCTATCTGTTTATTCGTCCGTCTGTTTGTTTGTGTAAAAATGATCACAAACTATTAATCGGATTTTGGCCTAATTTTGCCTATAAAATGATAAAATTTTGATCAGTTTCTGATAAGCTGTGTGGCCAGAATTAGTCCCTTCCTTTAATTAACTAGATGGTAGTGACTGATGTTAACACTCCAAAAGGGCTAGGTGAACCGATGGGAGGTTTTGATTGCCTTCCAATGGATAGAAATGACGTTGCAAAGACGGAACTAACGCTTTAAAGTGAGCTCCCAACCACTGGATCTTAACCAATTTACAGTAGTTATTCTGAATTATATTTATTTATTCCTTAAAATTCGGTCGTATTGTCTTAGAAGGGGTCCTAATAATAATATTTTTGGTCACTTGTGTTAAGCATGAAAAGCCAAGACTATCGTTTATGTAAGGGCCAAAATTATTGGCAATTTTGAGTCATGAAAGATCTATAACTACTGGATGGTAACTTAAAGATGTCCACTTCTAGCAGTGTTGTCAGGTTCCCGTCGCAATATCTTCCTGAAAATGCTGAAAAATTTCCCGATTTTTGTAAAAAAAAAAATCCCGAATTCTAAGTTCTCTTTAAAAATTAATGGAAATTTAAAGAAAATGTGAACAAAAAATTCAACATTTTCCCGTTTTTTCAATTTCAACTTTTGTGTGGGCCCACATTTTCCCGTTTTCCGGGAAATTTCCCTCCATCTGACAACACTGACTTCTGGTTTACTGGTATAAACAAAAGTATCCGAATACCATCACCGTCAGTAAGTTTGTAATGGCAGTTCCTTCGAAACTTGCTTAATGACTGCTTTTCTTTTCGTCAATTTTCTTCCTCATGCTATTAAATTCGTACTCGTCTTTCACTTTAAAATATACTTTTAATTTCATTATTTTATACAGAATTATGCGTAAAAAACCTTCTAACGAATAGACCAACAATAACAATTGAAAGTAATCCACATGGTAGTGTTGATGTAATTATAAACATCGCTGTATAGATGGGTCTGTAAAATCCACTGGAGCAAAGTACATGCTATCGTAAAGATTAACGTGACTTTTATGTAGTTCTACAATTTAATTCAAGAGAATTATCGTCTTTATGAAAGTATATTTAGGTAGCACATGACTTTGAATCTTCTATAGGGTTTTATTCTCGTTTATAGA
This sequence comes from Lepisma saccharinum, assembly GCA_022664845.1. Lineage (NCBI taxonomy): Eukaryota > Metazoa > Arthropoda > Insecta > Zygentoma > Lepismatidae > Lepisma > Lepisma saccharinum. Next base: position 42,927 of record JAGDQP010003933.1, on the reverse strand, counting down.
CAGCCAAAGGAATAAATTAAAATTATTAATAACATATAAATTGAAACGTTTATTGTTTCCTGGTTAATTGGCTTTATTGGTAACAAACGGATCGATTTTAATTTAGCTATGATTGAAATGTGAAGGAATATTAACATAAAATAAGTTTTAGACAGTGATTCTGCCAGACCTCTGTTTGTGCGAGGAGAGGGTAGGGTGTCACCCACCTCCAAAATTCTTGAGCACACACCTGAACTTTAAAATTTTTACGGTCAAAAATCGATAGAAACACCACTCCCAATCGTGTCTTTATACCCGTAAACAAAAAAATCCTGGTAGAATTCCTGGTCTCAGAGAGGATAGTTTCTTCAATTGATACATGATTCATATTAATATGAAGTTCTCAAAGAGGGAAAATATTATTTTTATAGCATATTTCAACAATTTACGTCATAGAAAGCTTAAAGTAACCCATTATTGATTTCCTTTGTCGCTAGAATAATCTTTAGCGTTTCGTATTCCATAATAAAACATAGAAATATAAGAGGAAATATGATAAATTTCCTTATAAAAAATCATTTATCGGAAAAATATCGATCGGAAAAGGTCCCTGGTCAATTCCTCAGATCAGCACACCTCATGAAAATCCTGGATCCGCCCCTGTTGAAGTTAACAATATAACATACAAGTAAACAGATTCTGTTATTAAATCGCATACAAACGTATATTTTATTTACAGTGTAATTGACTTTAAAATTATATAAGACAACGCGTTCTGGTACTCTTCTCTCACTCGTTAAACTAAAGCTTGTGATAGTGGATTTTTTTTTCTTTAGCTAGAATCTTTCCTCTTTCATCCATCCCCCCTTCCCTGCTTCTGTCTGCCTACTGCGAGAGACCCGCAAGCTCCTCTTCCGCCGCTGCCATTCCTTGCTTACCATTGGCAGTGTTCCAAACAGTCAGCAGGCAAGACTCTTTTTGTATCATCTGGGCGGGTATAAAGGGAGAAAAGGCGATGTTGAGAAGCCATCAGGGAAGTTATTCAGGCAGGAGTGAGCTAAAGCGAACGAGGGAGAAGAAAGGTTCGGCTAATGTCAACAAAGAGTAAACTGTAATAATCTTGTTTAACATAAATACATGGATAAGTTTAATAACATTCGTACATTCTGGTGCATATTATGTGGAGTGATAGCTTAATAATAGAAAACTTAATTAAAAATTTTTGCTAATAAAAGTAAGAAGACAAAATGACACTTTGCAAGCTAATTCTTATTTTTTCAATGCTGATACATTATAGCGAAGCTATTAAATCAATACATTTTTGCAAAATGTCAATTTGGAAGACAACAATATTTGCAATTTTTGTAGTTTAGAGTTACATCACAAATTAAATTTATACGTTTTAATGCGTGACGATTGGGATGCCCTCACATGAATAATCAGATAATAATTACTAATTTGATTTTGTTCTTGAATTTAATAGAATTTTATGGCCTTTAGGCTCCTTTGGATCAGGCCGTGGTGGAGTACGAGTGCGAATGTGGAAAGGAAGTCGATTAGAGCCTAATTTGAAGGCACCATCCTTGCATTCGCCTGGTGTAACTGATGAAATACCTCATTCAGATTGTCCATGCAGCCGCTGGGTTCCAATCTATGGACCTTCCGAGTTATTTGAGTCTTATGGCTAGAAATTGGTAAAATAAATTATAGTACGTACTTAATAATTTTATTTCATAATACGGAAGATGAAAAATTAAGCACAATTTTCCCAGAATGCAATGTTACTTTCTATCTTGTTTCGTTAAAATGATTATATTTCTTCCTCCCCAAAAATAGAAAGATGAAAACTTTAAATGGCTCTCTCTTCAACAAACCATCTTGGAGGGAAGTGTATGTTTGGAGTTACTTTTTGACAGCGTAAAAGCAGACTCATGCACGAAAATATCTTATGAAAAGTATTGGATGATTCCATATAACTTAAAGATTAATTTTAGGCTTTTTCTAGCCTGTCGAACTCCTATCTTAAAAAATTGCAGCCTACGCGTACAAGGCACATGAAAAGGATAAATTATTCTTAACACAAATTGCTCTTTTTTTTTTATGGTAGACCCTTCGTGCGCAAATAAGTCTAAAACATACAACTTTTCAGTTTTCATTTAAAATCACATAAAATATCTTTGCTTAAAATTTATTACTCGTATCTATCAATCAATATCGTCATTATTTCGCTTAGTACTTCGTGGACTATTTCTGTTTTATTTCCATAACTGTCTACACATGCGGAGATGCCCACTTTCTCTGTACAAATGAGCTGATGGTTATATTTTTCTTCTTCCTTACCCAACATCAAAATGTCCTTTCTCCCCTTGTTTTGGCCAATTTATCATCTTATTTTTCCTTGCCGTTTCCTTCCTTTTCTCATACTACGTCATTTCCCCTTTTGCCCTTGCTAGTCAGCAAACATTTGCTATACTCTACCAACTGAGCCATTTCCTCCCCATCTGTAGTTTTGCCCCATCTTACCCTTTATAGATAGAAATGGATGACAACCTCACTTCACCAAAGAAAGAAAGAGAAAATATATTCAGAGTTGCTTTTCAAAAAGAAGCCTGATATTTTGGTCTTGTAAGGGAAGGGAGGCTATTGTTAAAAAAAAAAAAAAAAAAAAGAGGGAGAGAGAGAGCGAAATAAGCAACGTGAATATTAGCAGAAACGGAGTGGTAATATCTCACACTGGTATTGCTTACAACCAGAATTCCCCTCCTCACCATCCTTCTGGAACATTATTTATTATAGAAAAGCTAAGAAAAGTGATGTTGAATTGCATTTAGAATTCTTTCTTGGTAAGTACGTAGATATCTTTTCTTGAGAAGCTTTAGACCGGAGGTAGAAAAAGAATAGATAATCTGTGAAAAAGGAAACGGAAAGGTGATAAGTCCACAGTCGCCGAAGCTTTTGCTATTTGTGAAGTTTTTGTTTACTATGATGATGGGGATTTGTTCTGTCGGGGGTGGGGTGGGGGTGGAGCAGGATTATGGCTTGAGATTGGACTGGATCAAGGCCTTGATTGATCCCAGGACCTTCCGAATGCGATGCGAAAGCTACAGCGAGTAGAATATGATTTTCATTAATCAGCGGCTTGTCCGTCTTTATATTCACAAGTTGTTTCGCTATTCTAATACGCTGCTGCGTTGTCTAGTCTGCTGCCGCTCGCCTCTTGTGCGAGTGATTCCGTGTGCAGGTCTAAGTACTCAGCATCGTGTGGATAATTTGGCAGCTACTTAAATAAAGTAGCGGACTTGGGTCATGAACCTAAGCTACACGGCTATTAGAGGGCGTGACGCTGCTCTTGTAACTCTCTATTGAATAATGCAGCCGTCTAACAACCCTTAAACAACTGTTGTACAGTTTAGTTTTTTTTTAATACACTAGTAAACCTTAGTAAATTGTGTTGTTTACTTGTTGAATGTATAAAATTGGAACTTACTTTTAAATGAGCAAAACTGAAGCTATTCAAATCTACACAGAGATAAAACTAGTTGAAATTCCTATCCTTCAAAGAGATTTAGCGTCATCGTCGGTACTGGGGAGCGAAGAAAAATCACACCCAGCTATTCTGACTAAACGTTTTCTAGGTTCTTCCTTAGTCAAATGTATTAAGATTTTTTTTTTCTTGTATATAAGAGCTTAGCTTAGGCGAACGCCAGAATAGTACCCACATTCCAAACTCTGGCCACTCTAATCCCCATCCCATTTCCCGGAAACATTGAGGCGAGTTAGATCGAAGCTGGAAATTGTAGGCCTAATTCAAATTGAAAGTTTTAAGGGCTGAAGGTGGAGTGACGTCATCATTGGAGGAAACTATTATTATTATTTAATTGAATTTGTTCCTCTCCCAAGTTCAAACAACTCCCTCCTTTTTTAAAAAGTCAACTCTCCCTTATCTTGCCAGTTACCGCCCACCTGCACTTTCTTCTCTGTGCTCAAGCAAATAGCATACAGTATAATCCTCTTCATCTTCCAACGAAAATCACATCTCTGAAACCTACCTACCTACACACACACACACACGTATATATATATATATATATATATATATATATATATATAACCTATACATTCATATATATGTATGTGTATACGCACACATATTACCTCACCCATTTGTCCACGTGAACACATCTGCATATTTCGACGTCAAATTCCTGGCGTTTCTTCAGTACATGGTTAGCAGGTATACACACAGGATCGCTAATTAATATATGTCCTGTCGAGAGAGACCTGGCTATAATTTATCTCCAGCGGTAGACGCGACAGCAAAGAGGAACAAACATCATGGCGTCCGTAGAGAAGAACGGAGGGGTTTATTTAGAAGGAGAAAAAGGCACACAGACCAATGATAGCATCGAATAAGATCCGGCTGTATGCGAAGGCGACAAGGATGACACTCCAGAAGAAAGAAGGAGATTAGAGATGGGAAAAAAAGGACGTTGTACCTTATCATTAGTTCTGGATTATGTCAAATGTATTAAGATTTTTTTTTTCTTGTATATGCTTAGGTTAGAGGGATATATTTCTTTGACCCGGTCTTCTGTAGATCTCTGCATCTCTATTTCAAACAATCACAAAAGAAGTACAGGAGTTTTATTCTGAAAACTGACTTTGAATTAAGATGTTTTGAGATATGAAACACTATCATATTCTGTGTGTTGGTATTGCTCTTAGTTTTCCTTATGGTTGGTACAACTATCCCTAAAAAATTTAGAGAAATACGTTAAGTTTATTAAGACTCCGGCTAACAGAGAAATATTCTGTATCGATCAGTGAAATATTTATACAATGAGTACTGTGCAAGCTTACGAAACTCATTAATAAATGACTCTAGATGCATTTTTCTTGCCTTGAAGATCGTGGTTTTAAAGTTTCTGTGATTTGGTTCAACGACTCACAAGATCTGGTACGTCAGAAGTCAGAATCTGAAATGCGCCCCACAGAGACACCTACTGGGAAAATTCAATAGCTTGTTCAATACATGAAAATAATTAGAACATTCATCAATATTTTCTGGTACATCCGGTATTTTCTTCTAATATCTTTTCCCTGATTTCCGTTCTTTCAGTTTTAACAATGAAAGTCCAAGATGAACAATGAAAGCTTGATTACTAAGAAAACTTTCAGAATTTACATGAATTTTCCAGTGAAGATATAAAGTTTCTTGAGATACAACACGTTTGAACCATGTGAAAGAATTATGTGATCAGGTAGTATGCATATGTCAATGGTCAAAGTTGTCTTTCCTCATATTTATACATACTTCAGAATTAAAAGGAAAGCTCCAATTTTATACATCCAACAAGTAGTCAACACATCTTTCAAACAATGTTATAAAAGAAAAGAAAACTTTAACCGAATACTTGAGATTTTAAACTATTATAAAATAAAAAAAAAAACAATGAAATTAATCCGGTCGATTTTAGTAAATAAAAAAATTGAATGTCGCTATGGAACTTAGAGACAGAGTCCCTTGCCAGTATCCTTCCTCTTCCCTGCTCCCGAGAAAGTGCTCGCCCAGGAACGTCATCCATCAGATATGTGACGGGCTAATGCCACATCTGCTCGTATGACCCCTAAGTATAAGTTAATAATTATTCTTATTCAGACAAAAGAAGAAATAAAAAACACTCAGTCCGATAATGCAATTCATTAAAAGAATGTCTGAGATAAACTAAATTTAACAGCGTTAGAGCTCACATTTTCCCTTGTTCTGCCGAAGATCGTACGTTTAGTTAGGTACTGCGTGGACAACGCATTCCACCGATCCTCTGTGGCTCAGTTGGTAGAGTGCTGTCCTGGACTCGGTACAAGCGGCCGACCATCCTGATTGAGGTTTTGTCTGTCACGGCAGGCAAATGCCGGTATGGTACATTCAACTTAGACCCAGGCCGATACCTTCTCAATTTTTTCCCCCTTACTCCATTCCGGGCTGAGCCATAAATACCTAAAGGCCATAAATAAACTCAAATCAAAGATAAACATTCCCCTGCAGAAACCAAAATTCATGTAATAAAAAAAAAAAAATATTACAAGTTTCCAAAATTTGTATTTCTTTATTTTACTACTAAAAGAAACAAGATAAATATTTGACTCTGTGTGTCACACGTGAGTTGTCGTCAACATTATAGCGTGTGTCACGTGTCAGCAGATCGTCCTTTGTCACCTTGTCTCCTGTTTTTCTGCAGAAACACTTGAGTGCATTGGAGACGACAAAGCGACAGACAGACCTTCGAAAGATGAATTGTAGCAATGTCACTTGAAATACAAGCTACTGTCTCAACGTTGACACTTACAGCGCCGGCTGATTGTTTTAAATATCTCTACAGCATGCCGCCAACATATAAAGGATTAAACGAGAAAAACAAAGAGACAAAAAAAAAGCATTTTTTTAAATTTTTTCTTTGTTTTAGTTGTTCAAAGCTGCGTGCCAAGCAAACAAATTCTTATAGATTACAAAGGGGACAGTTGCGGGATACAAATAGTTTGTTATACTGGGCAATGTATTTTAGTGACGGCACCAGCGAAAGAAAACATACGATGATACGGTTTAGTGAATTGTGGCATAAGTTTCGTGCAATTGCCGCTATACCTCAAATATATAAAATAATGAAAATTTTAGGAATAAAATGTCTTTGAAAACACCTGAGACAAAATTCAGATGCCTATACTTTCTGTTACCTAATTTTTATTTACTTTTTATGGGCTTTACATCTCCCGTTACTTTTTGCGAAGACGGATTCGCCGAGGGACATCATTCCTCGTATTCGTGACGGACATAGGTCATAGCGGCTATTATATTGGCTTTCGAGTTTTGAGTAATTATTTGCTGAGAGTTAGATCAAAAATCATTTTGTAAGAAAATGCCCCAGTTTGGCATTATTATTTTCAAATGAACTCTTATTGTATTTTGGAATTGAATTGAGGGTGTTTGAATGTTTCTTTGTGTTATCCGGGATAGAGTAGCGGAGAGGGATGTGGGAGGGAAGTAGGTCTTGTTTGAAGGTACCATCCCGGTGTGACTGAAGCGAAAGGTTGGGAAAGTTTCAGTCAAGATAATGGGTTGTTGGATTTGAAACCAGGACCTTTCGGATGCGAAGTCAGCTCTCTACGAACTGAGCCAGGTCGCTTAGTCGAAAATAAGAAAGTTCCAAGTAAACGTTATGATGAAATATGCACCAATTTAGTTTTCTTTGTTGTATTCCTTTAAATAATTACTTTTGATTTGATTATCATTAGAACGGGCCCACTGCAGTTTAACGTGGGTTCCGAACCACTTGTGGCTCCACCGGAAATCAAGCCTGGGACCCCGTGAATACAAGGCAGCGAACGTTACCACTCATTCACCCATTAGTTCTTGCGAATACCATATCCAGTACTGAAAAAAATGATTACTCAGTTGTACTCAAATTTAATTCAATATTCCTTCTCCCAAATTCTATAGCCTATCTGTTAGATTACATAAGGGAGTACTTTTTGAATAAGGAGCATAATAATTACCATGGCAACACAGCAAATTTTCGTCAGATTATTTGTAAAGAAAACAAAATAATACATTTTGTGCCTTTAGGCAACTTTGACTGTTATTCATGAGGAGAGAGGGGAGGGTAAAAGTCCAATATAATCTCCCGTTTGAGCATTTTTCGTTTAACCGTAAAGCTTAGGAATTTACTTAGGATACTTGCTAATCAGATTCTGCTTTTCTGTGTGCAGCATTTGCAATTGTAACTTAGTTTCAAAATGTAGCAGACTCAATCCAAATACTGCCTAAATGGGGAGATTAATTGTTTACGTCTTATACAGTAAGAATAAACAATACGACCTTCGTTGACTTTTGAAACATTAGTCCCAAAACAAGAAGACAAAAGAACTAAGTTCAAAACATAGACAAGAAGATAAAAAAAAAAATAAGGGAAAGAGAGATGTTAAAATATAAACCCAAAAGAAATATATGTTGTTGCTGGCTTTTGGAAATTTTTCACATCGTTAGTGAAATAATTGCAGAGTCGACAGTTTTTGACGCAGATGAAACGCTCTTGAGGACATAAGCACAGACTATTCGTTTCCATGAAGAATTGTTGACTGTCTTTTGTTTTCGTTTTTTTCCCTCTTTCCTCCCAGAAAATGAAAACAAAGACACTCGAGGATTAAGATAGAATGCTTACAAGTCCTCTGCAAGAAAGAAAGATCTCTTGTCCACTGAAAAGAGAAGCAAGCACTAAAAAACTTTCTTTTCCATCTTCCTTGTCTTTAGCTATTATATGTAACTTTTTAGAACCAGCATTAACACAAACATGATTGATTTTTAAATAGCAATCCTGCTGTTTCTTGATCTTGACCAGCGGTGACATCTAGTGTCTTTCTTCCCAAACAATTTCTTGCACTTGTAAAAGATATTTTATAGTCATCAGAGAAAAAACTAGCAAACGGAACAAGAAACTGAAAAAAAAAGTGAAGAACATGTAGTACCGACACTAGCTCCACCTACTTGTGCTATCTTGAAATAATCTCTTAACATCTGAATGCGGATACGGTTGAATTTTAAAAAATACCCACCTTCCCGTGTCTGAAGAATTCATGAATCCTCATTTACATAATAATGAATTAGATTGTAAGGTTTGTTTCACACCTTTCAATTAATGTCTTCCGATGCTTTTTTTTGTTTATCTCGTCCTTTTCTTTCTTTAGGTATACTTTTTCACACGTCTCTTGTTTGCAAGCTCTTGTGTTACTTTTACAAATGCCTTGATTATCCTGTTTTCTTAACAACCAAATTAATCTTTGGCGTGAAATTTCGGTCCTAAATCGAAGAGATAAAGACTTCTGCTATCCCAAGATTTGGTTTCTTTTCATGTTCAGCACGTATTTTTTTATATTGTAAAATCGGTAAACAATTTATCAGGATGGATTGTTATTACCATGATAGACATAGTTACATTCAGGGGTTCCGCCAGGATTTTCAGTTTGGGGGAAGTGGTGTAAAGTCCAACTTGGGAGGATGTAAGTGATGTTTTGCACGGTTTGTATCCATTTTTTACTGTAAATTTTTAAAGTTTGTGGAGCTCTTGAGGATTTATGGGGGTGACACCCCTACAGGGGGGGATCTGGCAAAATCACTGGTTACATTCTGCATGAAGCGATCAGCGTTGTCACTTTCAATAACTTAAAGTTCGGGACACTTTAGTAATGACATCCACTTCAGGTATGAAATATTATTGCATAATATTGACAGAGTTGACAGATGTCATTTTCACAACGACCTCTGTGGGGGAATACACAGTTGTGAAGGTATGCAGAAACTCGTTAGCGTGATAGCTAGGTCACAAACTGACTTGCCACCGGGTTCGAGTCCTGTTAGTATTACTGACTAACAGTTTTCCCCCAGTGATTTCCAATAATCCAGACGAATATCGCGAAGGTACTTATACTAAAGTCGTGAATGTAACATTCCCCTCATTTTTGTCCTGATGAGTGCTCGCTAAGGGATGTCATTCCTCAAACTAGTGGCGGGTTTAGGTCAGAGACAATTGGCTGTCCAACTCATAGAATAAAAAGAACTAAAATTATATATATATATATATATATATATATATATATATATATATACAGGAATTAAATGCTGGTATCACTGGGAGGTGAACCCATGTCTTCCACTTGCTGACCGGTTCCATTAAAATAGCCTCACAACTTCGTGCAGTAGCTCTGACTTTCGACGCAGTGGGCTCAGTCTGAATGGAAGAAATGCCAACTAGATGCATAAAAGTTGGTCTGTCGTTCATAGCTCAGTAGCTGAGCATCTGCCCAACAAATAGAAGGCCTGAGTTGGGTTCCCAGCTTTTATTGTCATATTTTGTTCTAGGTGTAATTCAAATTCTGAAAAAGATATTTGATAAAGAAACTTCAATTTACACTTATTACTTGGAAATTTTAAGTGAAAATAAAATTTTCGGTGGCGAGAGGGCAAGAATGTTACAAACAGTAAGTATGCACAGCACTGCACATCAAATAAAGATTTGCTTGTATATAATAGACTGACTATGTACTATCGGCGCCAAAAGTAAGTATCAACCTAGATTTCACGCTCAAACGTATGCATTCCAATTGCAAAGTTAAATGAGTTGCTTAAGCATAGGAAAACATGAAAATTGGCATTGTTTGTGTGTATGAGAGAGAGAGAAGAAGAAGAGAAAGAGCACAGTACTGTTTGAATGCTTCATACGTTTGAGCGTGAAATCTAGGTGGATACTTACTTTTGGCGCCAATAGTAGGCCTACATATTCTTTCCAGCATGAGTTTCTTCAAACGATCGTTCAAATGGCATATAGATGGCACTCTTATCGCAGTTTGGCATGAAATGGACAAAGCACATTGTTTCCCCGTGATGTTCAAATAATAACACGTAAAAAATTGAGTGCCGAAAGGGCGAGATAAACAAAAAGTAAGTATACAAGACTGAAACTTATTACTTCGAAATGCCAAATAATAAAAAGTAAAACCTGGAGTGGTAAAAGAGGGAAGATATTTTACAAATAGTAAATATAGATACGTCTACATTGATGACGGTTAATTTATGAGTGGCGAATTACGAAGAAATCATGCAAATAGTACGTAAGTATATAATGGTTGAAACTTCTTAACTGAATTTTTAATTAATACCACATTAAATCTGAGTTACGAAGGGGTAAGATACTATACAACTAATATCATTTTATCATTATTTCTTATGAATTAAATACGTGAACAAAATAAATGATTAGTATTGAATAACGTTTCATATCTTTTTCTCCTACTTATGTGTATAAAAATGTATATACCTGTGATTGTTTTGCGTGATAAATCTATATTTTTTTGTTGTTGTAAGTTTATTAATGTAATTGTAATTTTGCTGTCATGCATAAAAATGTATTTTTAATATTTCAGGGTGAAGAATAAAATTTATTACAAAATAACAAAGAAAAGTCTTTCTATTTCAAAACTCCCCAAAACAAAACTCCAAACCTACTCCTTTCTACCAGAATGTGTCCTAAATAATCAAATAGTGTAGAACAGTGGTTTTCAACGGGAATATCGCGACTCAAAACAAATTACTCAATGGTCTACTGTATTCTGATCTACACTGTAAAAAATAAAATCAACTTCTTGTACATTTCAAGTGGCCACTTTTCAGAATCTCAAATGTGTGAACTTTTGATCAGTTCTGCGTTCTTTGAATGTGCTTACATTGTGGACAAACGGAACATAACGAGGAGTGTACTAATTAGCAATTCTGGTAGTGTGAGGAAGAGTTAAACAGGGAAGACTCTTGGAGAAAACTCTTGAGGTTTTTGGGTTATTTGTAGATTTAGAATATTCTACCCTTTGGAGACTAGTGTTTTTGAGGTTTCTATTCTTTGAGGTGCCCCGAAATAAAGAAGGTTGAGAACCACTGGTATAGAATAATGAAGCTGATATCAAATTTGTGTATGGGAAGTGAAAGAAAGAGTAGCTAATCCATGTACTTACAAGAACAGGAGAAAAATTATAATTGAAGAGTTGATAAATAGAGTACAAATAATAAAACACTGTTCGGTGGAAAATACTCCCCCCCCCTTAAGATGAGCTCTGACGTAATATGTTAAATGTGTCTAGTCACGTAAATGTTTCCTGATATCGAAATATCGTGATAGTTTGCACAACCACAGCACTCCTAAAAGAATTGTCAAGTTACAACTATCATCCAGAATGCATGCAATATACTTTTGGAGCAATCTAACGGCGAAAAATTTTAATTCAATAACTTTTGATAATATCCTGGTATGGAAAAATTTCAATGTATTACGAAATTAGTAATGTAACCCAACTTTTACTCCATTTTAAAGTATTTTTTTGAATGGTCCAAGGGACTTATGCAGAGGGCGCAAGTAACCCCCGAAATTCAGACGTTTTGTGGAATTACTATTTTTTTTGTTTGTAATTTTTCAGTTCTACGTCACTTTACGGTAGTTGAAGTAAGCAGTATGCTTCTTTCTGTAAAAATAATAAAATAGGGGAAGCAAAACCTTCATGTTACATCACAAATGAAATCTTGTAATCATATACAGGGTATATCAAAAGTCAGTGCTGGAAAATAGAAGGAGCTCGAAGAAAATACTCCATATTTTGGTTCGAAGATCTTCAATTTATGAAGCAGTATTTACTTTTGTAAGTCTATAACCTTCCTTTATGTTACTTCCTATTTTTCAAGGTAGATAGTGACATTTGATTCAACAAGATATTTCCTATGGAATATGGAACCTCCAGTAGGCATTGAATTGGAAACACTGTTGTGTACATCCACCGACTGCAAGTGTTAACAGTAAGCGACGCACATGTCGCGTGGGCAAATTCAAAACTGATGCATGAAACATTGTATCCTTCGATAACGTAGTTTAGGCACATCACTAAAATATTCAACAATCCTGAAGAATTTCAAGGCCATACAAGGCACAAAAATATTGCAACTCTCAACGACAAATAGTTAGGCTACCCAAATTACTTCTACGTATTGTGCAGTTCTGCCAGATACAGAGTTCAGTCCCTTTCCTTCTCCCCTTTTGTCCCGTCTAACATAAAAATTAGCAAACAACGGTAAAATATTATTTGTGTAGGTATACATGATTCCCCAAGATGGAATGAAAGAAAAAAGCAGCACAAAGCAGCATATAAGACGGTGAAATAGGGAAAAAATTAAACACTCAAAGAGAAGTAAGATAGTTACTTGACAGAATTGCACAATAAGTAGAGGTAATCTACAACTATTTATACTCTTCTTAAACACAAAAACGGGATGATTTCAGGCAAAATAAAAAGCATAAAATATAGGCTGTAAAGTGCAGTATGCAACAGAGATGTGCTGTAGAGACAACTATGGATCCGTCATAAATCTGATGGATGGCGTCCTCTGGCAAACACTCTTTCAGAGAAAGGTATGGAGAAGCTAGTGGTCAGCATTGGTCCTGTACGTACCATGGTAGGTTATTACTGAAGAAAACTCTCTCAAAATGGCCGACGAGAGAAAAGCTCTAGCCTACGCGCCATCTAGCAGTCCTGGCTTGGCCCGAAGTTACCGTCAGCAGATCACGCAGTCTAGGTAAGTAGCACTCAAGGTAAGTACTTGTTAAAGTATCAGTAAATTGACAAAAGCATGTCTATTAATATTGTTTACTGTGCTTGTCATACTGTGTTACGGAACAGTGCAGACCGAGCGACGGTAGATGTCCACTTGCGAAAAGTGACAGGTCCTTTAAGCCGTGTTACTCCCTCTACAATCATTCCGAGGAATGTTCACAGGTTTTTCATAGATATCCGGAACCAGGGAGTATTTTCTTTCCTGTAATGTGAGTTTCGGTCTCATTGAAAGAGAAAAAAATATATATTGAGCACGGGCATATTACTTTGCTGAAAAATTATCGTGATATCGTTCACAAAACATGTAAGAAGTTTCATGTTATAGACACTAAACAAGATTTATATTGGAACTTTAGGATGATTTTAGTGGATTATTCAAAACGACAGTATAAAAGCGTGATGGAGACAAATTTTATCTAGAGAAAATTTTCTGTTTGGATCTTTATTTGGGAAGGCTCTTCATTCAGGAGTCTAGAAGCCAATGGATACAAGTGACATTTTCGAATAAAAAAAAAGTTCGTGGTAATCTTTTATATATAACCCGAACTATATGTGACACAAAACTGTCATATTTTGTACCAAAAAAAAACCTTGCACCTAATGTGTCAACGAACAAAATATGACAATTTTGTGTCACATATATTTTGGGTTATACATAAAAGATTACCTTGATTTTTTTTTAATTCGCTAATGTCATTTGTATCCGTTGGCTTTTGGAGTCGAAAATTAAGATCAGAGATGAGTTATCAGTGAATGTTGATGCTATATCAACTAAATTGACAAAAGATGTAGGAAAAAAAAACCGAAATGCTGCGACTGAAATGTTACTGATGTAAATAAAATATGTTCTAAAGAAAAAGCATGATCATGAAATTTGAATTTCAAATAGAATAACAAATTGGTATTAATGCGCCATTGTGGTGTCATTTAGAGGGCAAGGGCAACTCATCTACAAGAAATGATTTAAACCCCTTTTGTAGTTTCTGTATATGTAATTTCTACATATTTCATTAATATATATGGATATGACTCCATCCAAGGAGCTTTCGGAAAAGACACTGCTCCACTAGCCTTATATATAGTAAGTAGAATATTATGGTAGGGGGAGTAAAAAGTAAAAGAAATCCAATAAAGAACTGTGGAATAAAAAAATAAGGAATCCAATAAAGAACTGTGGAATAAACAGTAGAAATTCGTATTTCAACGAATTGGGATCTAGGATTTTAATTTTCTATAGAAATATCGAAATCATGAAAATCTTTATGACTGTGAAAGAGAATTGAACTCGTATCTAGACTTCGTGTCTTTTCGGCACCGATTCTATGCCTTAACCTGTACCGCATAGAAATAAGTAGGTCATTTAATGATCTTTCACGTTTATATATATATATTTTCAACGCAAAATATAAAACAAAAGCAAAAATGAGAAAAGGAAAGAAAGAAGGAATTTCATAATGCGAAAATTATTGATTGAAATCCAAAAAGGGGATAAGAACGAGGCTAATGTCTTTGCTTTTTCAAAACCTATTTTACTTCTTCACCCCTAGAACTTCTTTTTTTTATAAATATATATATTTTCTCTCCTAACATCTTCGTGAAGATTTCATGAAATGTTTCGGTCATTTCCGTTCCATTTCGTTCATCCTATATTTCGCGGAAGAGGTAATGGGAGCTCTGAATGATAGGGGTTGTATTTCTCTTCTTCTTGGCCCCCTGTGTCCCTTGTGTGATGTTTTTTTTTTTTTTTGTTTTTGCTGGATTCCTTCTCAGATGAAGTTCGAAAATCTTTCGTCTTGGTCGAGAAAAGAAGATTTGTCCAAAAGATGAGTAAAGAAAAGTGGGAGCTGGATTAAAGGATAAAGTGGGATTTTACAAGTTTTCCTATTTTATTTTCCAAGGAAAAATATTCAATTATTTTAGTTCTGTGAATCAAAAATGATAAAAAAAGAAGTTAGGAATACTTTGAAATTTGGACTTGGAGGAGACTGTGAAAGAATCTTTTGGAAGGACTACAACTTGTAGACTGTATTAAGGATTAGAAATTATAAGTTGAACAGGGATTCTGCCAGAATTGTTAGTTGGGAGTCGCAAAGCCAAAGTTAGGAAGATGTAAGTTGAGTTTTGCAGGGTTTATATTGGGAAGGGTGCTCGACAATTTGTTGGAGTAAACCCAAATTGTCGATTGAGAGCGTTTAGCAGAATCCCTGCGTTGAAACAAGAAAGATATATTAGGATCGTGTGACTATACTTTTTTTGAAGGACCTATCAATATCGATATGACAATGTTAATGAATCTATCATAAATTTGAAGTTAAGAATTTCGCTCCTGCAGCTTTATAGATGGACGAATTCAAACCTTGGCGAACACCAGGGGTAACCCTTACGAGTGTTATGCCGGAAGACAGTGCCCATTGGTTGAGGCGCGAGTTACCTCATCGCTTGGACTCTAGGAGACTTGTCCTGCAGCAATAAAATCTTACAATTTACTATGTGAAATCTAATCATATTCTTTATTACAGGTATTAATAAAGAACAATTCCCTTTGGAAGGATACTAAAATGAAATTTGTGTAATTTACATATACAATTACGAACAAAACTTAAATTTAAACAAATAATTGTGAAAACATTTATAACCAATTAAACGCACCACATGCCTGACATCTCTCGAACAGAATTTAAAGAAATTGTCTTTGTACTTGATACATCAAATCTTTGGGAAAGATAACAGTAACTAAAATAATGTTAACGTGTCACTGAACAACATTTGGGTATTTTGAATCAATGAATTAGTATTTGAGACATAGTGCTGTCATTTATCTTCCTTGCTATATTTGACTCGTATTTATTGAATTTCTAAAAATCATAATTTTACTGAATGTACATTATTATTATTATCAACCGAGCACCGTGGGTGGAGCCATGGTAAACTATCACAGCTTTAAAGTTCCTTTTATTATCACTCAGCTTATACATATAATATAATTCATATTCAAATATATTTCCTTCGTATATATTTCAAATGACAAAATACGAAAAACAAACGATCCTGTACTAAATATTTTTCTATGTGGTTGTTAGTACAGTTATTTGCAGTTTCGCTTCTCCAAAATCTACTTCTCCGTCATATTTTCATCTTTGGGAAAAGCGTGACTACTAACATCTTTATTGTTATGTATTTTTACAGTTTGCAATTGCACATTTTGTTATGATTATTCATCATTTAAGCACATATGTACATTACACAATTTATATGCACACAATGAAATATATAATACACATATATACATGAAATAGATTTGTTTAAGTTCATAGAAAATCGCACTTAGATAATTTAACCTGCGTGTTAACCCACGCAGACAGGGCCACTAGACACAGGAGTCCAAACCATGACGTCATCTAAGGCGAGTCCGCAGTTGAACATCATAGCACGTAACGTTAAGGGCCTACCTAATAATACTTTAGCTCTCTTGGGCGAACACTACAATAACATAAAGCAAGCTACGTGTTTCTTTACATTTAAAACTGATACTTCTAGTTGATCTATAAGACTTTGGGTTCAAACATTTCATTTCACTGCTCCAGTACACCCAAGAGCTCATTGTATCTGATTCTTAACACCCACAATTTTGTTACTACAAGCAAAATAAAACAGGGACCGTTTCTCTTAAGAGATAGCTAAACAAATGTCAATCAAATCTTAATTAAGAGTGAGTCATCTTGTGTTTACACAATGAACTAATGACAAGATGAATTCCGTAACTTTCATGTGTATTTTTGCTTTAAAATGTGTATTTTCTAGCACTGCAGTTAATATTTACTCTTTAGCTTGACGCATAGGATAAGAATTAAGATGTATTTGAAATATTGTATGGATTTTATTGTTATTTATTGAAAGCGAATACTACAACATTATTACAACAACAATATTAAAAGTTTCTGCATTACATTTATCGTACTAATACTGCAGTTTTACTGCACGAGTGGTACCGATTTCTGACAGTCGAGTGCAGTAGGGCCTGTTATTTCTCTATGAGAGGATCAAAAGGAAGTCCTTTAGTATTATATCCAAATTTAGTATATCCAATTGGTGCACAGTAAAACATGCCTGTGTTAATTCAACACTTTTCGGTGTCCCAGCGTGACTACCACTTTTTTATTTGTTAAATTAACACAACACACGGTGTTGATTTCGGTAATAGCAGCAAGGAAAAAAAGTTACAGCTACAGCGAGATTTGAACAGGAGTTGCTTAGTTAAAAGTTCAGCGTCTTATTGTGTGGGCTAATTCGCCAGACAGAAAAAGAAACTAGATTCAAAGAGTATAAGGATAAAAAAAAACACGCTGCGGAACCCCAAACACAAAGAAAGTTAGTCGCACGACTTACGTCATTGCTTAATCACTTTCCCATTTGTCAATTAAGGATCAGAATTCCCACTCACTGAGAATATGTTCCATTTCTATGAAAGCAAGCGATGAAGATGGCGACAGACAAACACTTGATGTCTAATCAACACGGTGTGTTGAATTGATTTAACACAAAAGAAGTGGTAGTCACGTTCGGACACCGAATTTTCTTTTACTGTGTATGTTACTTTACAAAAAAAAATTGCTCTTATTTGGATTGTAATTAACTTCCTAACACAAGTTACCAGCTAAGGGGTGGAACGGAGAGTATACAGAGTATGCAGGTATTCTCAACGTATGGGGCGCAACCGTCTAGTGGGTCCTCAGGGGATGTTTGGTAGGTCGTAGAATCGTCGTCTGGGATGGAGATGTCGCTTAAAGGATCCACAAGCATGCATTTATATACTGCATCATATATTAATGTTTGACAAATCTATTTCTATTTTGGGATTTACCTTTCGAGCGACAAAGGATGAAAGTTCTTTTATGACAAAAGAATCAAATTCTAGTATTCGGCTGATTCAGGCGTTTAGTAGTTCTTGTACGGAAGTAGCAAGTTTTCTATGTTTGTTCGTCCATCTGGAGGTTTGACTGCTGTATTCTTCAACGAACTACAACCAAAATTCAGGGTTAGCGTCTTTTAGGGGATTCTGGAGAGGAATCTTTTATATTTCCTGTTTCCCCTAGAAAGGGTAATTGATTATTATCAAATTGAGATTTTTCTCGAAAACTGATCCAACAAAGGATCAAATTTCATTTTTTTAAATTCAAATTTATGCCCATTTAGACATCATTAAGAGGCGAATATCTTGAACATTCGGATAAGGCACTTCATATTTGTTCAAAGATGGATTTTTCTCTTTGATTCAAATGAACATGAAATACGAAAATGTGTTTGATGCACGCTTCTATTGAAGTTAACATCCATTGAGCACAACATACACCTGCTTATGTAAAGTCAGCACATCCAACAATCACACTTGTTCGGTGAAAATGTTTCATTGTAATTTTCAGTATTTAGGTTTCGAAAATTGCATTGTTCGTTGAATTTGATTTTGTCTTAAACGTAACTTTGGCTCAACTCAACATTGTTGTGAAGTTAAATAGCCTTAATGGTGGGTTCCGGCCTTCAAAAGGTTCAGGACCACTTCAACAGCGTGTACCCACCTCAGGATATATGTACATTCTTGCAAATGTTCAAAATATTTTACCACTGAAGTCTGGAGTCTTTTCCGGAATCATTGGTCCGACATCTTGTAGGAGAGCGTGTAGCGATCATTTCTTCATTACTATAGACCTATATATAGGCAAAGTCTGTTTAATCTTCTACAAACGTAATTAAATAGACTTACTTAATTTACTTTGGTAAGGGGATAGTACTCTCTAACCACCAATCTCCATCCTCTAACGCTGAAGTAATAAGTTTTGCCTTCTCTGCGCATGTACTGGTCGGATCTCTATTGAGGTTCCGGTGGTCGTGGACTCTAGTACCAGTCTTCACTTAACGCATTACACATTCCCCTCCCCTTCCTTTTTAAAAAAATAAAGTGGAGCGGTCGTGACTGTTCTCTGACTGTGAGTACTTTTATACAAATACAGATTTTCTGCAAGCAAACGAAAGAGAAGAAAATAAGTATGGAGTGAGTGGGATGGGATAGGTGGATTGGGAGTGGGTGGTTTGGAAAGGGGTTGGCTGAATTGGGACTTAGGGCATTGGTGGGTGTGGAAGTGGGTGCTGGTAGGAAAAGGGGTTGGTTGGCTGTGTTTGTAGTAGTCACAGTCTAGATACAGAAAGAGCGAAAAAGAGACAGAAGCTTGCTGCTTTGGATGTGTTTGGATCGAGCAGGGGTTGAGGGATCAACTGAGGGTTAGGGTGGGAGGTAGCAGGAGAAGAGTTTAGTCTGCAGAAGGCCATTCCCTGATTGGTTCTTGTGAGGCGTCATCCATCATCGAGTACGAAGCAAGAGAAGTAGGATGAGAGATTTGGGGGCAGAGGGGGAGGGCTGGGCGCAAAGAAACACATACACACACATGTATTTCTATATATATATATATACTTACAAGAGAGCAAGATGATGCAGTTTTTGTGTAAATTACATAGTTCAAGCTCTCTCTCCATCAGAGTACTTGGTCATGTCAGTTTGATTGGCACGTCCTTTTGTTGGTAGATGCGTCGGGTGACGCATGAATGGGGAAGGGGGCGCCTTGGAGGGTAGCTGAATACATGAGAGGAAGTAGATGAATCTACCTCCCACCCTTCTACGTCCTGAACCTCCAAACTCTCAGAGCTTGAAAACTGGGGAGAAAAACTCCAAAAAACGGACCAAAAAGAAAGAAAGAAGAGAAAAAAAAGGACACTAGGACGTCCTGAGTCTTCTTTTCCATCTTCAACCTTCTTCTTCTGTCTCCTTTTCTCATCTTTCCCTTCCAGAATTTCCTGGAAAATGAGTAACATTTGTGATGTGAGCTTCCAGTAATGGAAAGTGCCAGACACTACTAAGAGGATACGAATCGATCTGTATGGAAAGAGTAGGATGTTAGTCTCAGAAGTAGGATGAGGCAGGGAAAGATACAATAAAAAATACTAAAAGAGGATAGAAAGAGGAAAAGCATATATAGACAGTTACCAGAAAACGTGGCCTCAAGGGAGGAGGAGGAGGATGAAGACGAAAAAGAGTATAGCAAAAGCAGAAGCATCAACTTTTGTGAAGACAGGAAGGAAAAAGAGAGAGAACGAGAAGAAGGAGAATGAGAAAGATGATTGATGATGCTACACAGAATGCTGATGGCAAGAAATTGAGCGAAGTATGGAAAGAAGGTTGAGGAAAAGACGGGTTGGAAGGGGTTATAAGTGTATTTACCATTAATCGCAGCCTTGGTTAACACATCTTCTAATAACGAAGTGACATTTATTACATATTTGAGTTGCAGATACATTAAAATTGAGCAAATATACGGTACTATTTTTTCTTAACTGTGTATTATGTTTGATTTCAGGGCTCAGTAAGAGCTGGTTATGTATTTCCGTTCATAACCTGTCGAATTTTGTTAATTTTAGTCACCTGGTCAATTAAAATATTTATTAAATATGGGGTACTTACCGCAAAATGACACTAGATGGCCAAAATGTCTAACATATTAAGTCAAAATTGTCAAAAAATGCAAAGCAGTCATACAAAGATCTAAAATGGAGAAAGGAAATGATAACCATTTTGGAGGGAACAAGGCATTTCCATATCTTATTTGAAGCGAAATACGAAACTTACTAATATACAATAAAAAAAAAAAAACGAAATTTTAAACTTTCATGACGATTGTCAGTAAAAAAAAAACTACTTACAATTTAAAAAAGGCCATTTGTTACTTGTTTTGGTTAAGAAATTGTGTTTCTGCTTCTATTATAGTATAGTCGGATTGCATTCTGTTAAGTCTGCAAAAATACTGTTTTGGACGTACGTTAGAATAGACTTCGATGTTTTTACAGATTTTACTTTAGTTCGTGGTGTCTTCAAATTTTGCAACGTTAACTTATTTCTCGACATCATACAATGATGAAATTTTGCACACCGACGTAAGTGGGATGACAATACAATATTCCATTCTTACTTTCATATATTTATATTGCCGGCCTGATGGTAGGCCAACGGCTCGAAGGTCCCGGGTTCGAGTTCCAGCAGGGGTATGGGTGTGGATTTTATAATAGCTAAGGGGCGAATCGTGACGGTCCGATGTTCAAAGTTACTTGACTGGCCCATATAAAAATAAAAATCAATAAAAAATATATATTTCTATTTTTTAAAAGCATATTTCAATATATATATATATATTTAATATGCACTTCTTTATCCTAAAATAAATACTAGCCTGCAATTATGTTGCATTTCACTGATTGTAGAACACTTTAGGATTTGGGTCACAAAATAAACATTGGCTAGAGAAAAAGTATCCGAACATCTAAATAAGTTTTTAAAAAATAATAAAAAGACTTTTTAAAAACATACTTTTCTTAAACAATTCAGACTGAAAAGTAAAACTTTGTTTATGCATGACTAAAAAGAAAAACACGGGGTGCGCCAATTGAAGAATTTATAAAGTGATTGTATATGAGAGTGCTCCCTATGCTTTTCTTTTTAGTCATGCATAAACAAAATTATTTTTTTACTTTTGAGTCGTAATTGTTTAAGAAAAGTACGTCTTTAAAAAGTTTTTTTTTATTATTATTCTTTCTCCTACAATTCTGCATTATGAAAACTTTCTTCCACAACGATTAGAATTTCTTTGGCGCAGTCCCTCGCACTCCTTTTCACGTCCTTCTAGTCCTTACATAATCATGTTCCATTAGTCTGTGTTGAAAACAGATTACAAAGAAAAAAAATGGTATTTACACACTCTTTGCAAGATCTCCTTTATTTTGTCCTTATGACCTCACAGTTTACATGCGTATACGAAATAAAACTGAGCGACCATATCTCATTGGTAGGGTTTTGACTTCGCATTCGGGAGGTAATGGTTTCAAACCTAGTAGCTGACCACCATGATTGAAGTTTCCAGGGTATTTCCTCAGTCACACACAGGTGAATGACGGGATGGTATCTTCAAATCAGACCCTAATCGACTCCTTCACCCTAACCTATTCGAATCTACGCCTTACAAGGAACTTCGGGCAAGTTCCAAACGAATTTACAGAAAAGTTGCGGTTTATTTGAAAGGTTTCGTCCTACAAACTGCAAAAATACACGAATTAGATGCCATCGTCAAAGACTTCAGGAGTGACATGTCCCTTTGCGGACACCATTTATGTGATTTTTTTTTATTATTTTTTCCCAACGTCACTTTTTTTTATATTTAGTGCATTTGGGCAATTTTAGTAACTACTGACTTCTCGTGTTGTTTTACAATCCACAAACATCCATGAACCAGGAGGATTCGTACAATCACCGTCGTGAGCAGCGTCCCAGAGCCTTACTCCTCACGCCTATCGAGATCGATTCTGCGCTGACTTTTAGTGAGTCAATGTATCTCTGGTTATAATTGTCGCAAAACAATGAAGAAAGGCTCGTTTTGTTTTTAATGGTTGAAGGAAAAGAAATATAAATCTGTGATGTAACCCAATGAATAGAGGAGGGGTAGGGGCGACAGAGTCCAATTTCGTGAATTAAAAAAAAACGGATTTTTTCCCTCACTAACATCACAGGACATCGCTTGGACGTCATTATCTTGTGCTAGTACGTCCATTTTATGTCGGTGGAAATACTGGACATGAGATGGACGACCAATAGACGGACAAAAAGGAGGTTCCCAAGAAGTATTATAGATGTTAATGGCATGCCATGGTATTGGATGTTTCGAAGACGGACATAGTTTGGTTTTTGATGTCGACGAGAAGTGTGAGTCTGCAGGGTGTCCGAAGCAGGGATTCATGAGGTACCTATACTGTGATCAGTAACTTTTCCCCAACATTTTGTGCATGTTCATCCTCATAATCTTTTACCACGATTCACAGAAATTATTTTCTTTGAAGTTACCGGTAAGTAAACATTTCTACGTTTCACGGTCCTCCAGAAATGTTGCAGTGCATTTGACAGGTCTTGTCCTACAAATCGCAAAAATACACAAATCAGTTTCCATCGTCAACAACACAAGGAACTTCAGACCGTGAAATGTCAAAACGTTCACTCATCGGCGAATTCAAAGATAATAATTTCCGTGAATCGTTGTAAAGGATTATGAGGATGAACATGCACGTGAAGTATAACATGTTGGAACATGTTGCTGGTCACAGTATGCGCACCTCATGAATCTCTTCAGCTCAAACTCCTTGTCGACGTCAAAAATTACACAATGTCCGTCTTCGGGATATGCAATTTCTAGACATGGTATATGAATATCCATCGGGCGTCCACGAAGTCCTTGTTCGGGATTTCCATTTTCTGTAGGTCAATTGGACTCCCATAGTATGTCCAGTATATTCACGATATTAACGGGCATAAAATGGACGTCCAATGGATGTCCTGTTGTGTTAGGGATGAAAAACGCAACAAACTCTGGTTCTCTTTAATTCACGAAATTGAACTTTGCTGCCTTCACCTTCTCTATGTATTCGGTTACACCACATTCTGTACTTCTTTTCCTTTGACTATTAGAAACAAAACAAGCTTTTCTTCATTATTTTGCGACAATTATAACCAGAGATACATTCATTTACAAAACGTCAGCGCAAAATCGATCTCGATAGGCACGTATGGAGTAAGTCTCGGGAACGCCTCTCATGGCGGTGCGGGTACGAATCCCGGCCGATTCATGAGTGTAAATGGATTTTAGAACGTGACAAGTCAGCAATTACTAAAATTGCTCAAATAAATTAATATTATAAAAAAATACGCTGGCAAAGGATCACATAAGTGGCTTCCGCAAAAGATTCAAGCTCTCTAACTCCTGATTCCTTGGCGATAGCACCTAATTTGTGTATTTTTGCAATTTGTAGGACGGAGACCTTACAAATAAACTGCAACTTTTCTGTAAATTCGAGGGAAACTTGCGCGAGTCCCTTGTTAGATACCATAAAATAAATTCAAACATACACCAAAATGACAAAAAAAAA
Organism: Lepisma saccharinum; assembly: GCA_022664845.1. NCBI lineage: Eukaryota > Metazoa > Arthropoda > Insecta > Zygentoma > Lepismatidae > Lepisma > Lepisma saccharinum. The sequence goes on along the minus strand of JAGDQP010003933.1, from coordinate 18,744 downwards.
AAAGCATTCGATTCCAAGTAAACGCAACTTCCAAGTAAACTTCTGGTTGAGTCTACAAAGGAGCCTTTCTTTACCAAGCCTAGAAACGTAGTGTAATATGAAATTCATGGTACCATGGCTCATGTGTTGATTCAGATATGCCTTCGGAAAGATAGAGTTTCTGAAAAAAAAAAAAAGTGAAATAAAACCAAATTAATAATTAATAATATTAGTAAAGGAAAACAATACAAATATCTTAAGTACTTTACTAAAACATATCATGAAGTATATTATTACAAGACATAGTCTAAGTACGGAATATCAGCTTCAAAGAGTACAAATCAATAAAGAGGGAGGAGAATTGATAGTATCAAGTAATTTTATTGACTTAAAGAGAACCATTTCAACTCACATCGTTCATTAGGTTCACAAAAAAAGCTATGCTCCATCCTGATTGGGTTTTGTTGGAAGCAGAGAGAGAGAGAGAAAAAGAGAAAGAGAGAATGCATCTGAGTCAATGAGTGTTTCACTCTAATCCCCCCATCCCCATTAGTTCGATACACAGTATTACGCCAACTAACCAGGAGACAATTACGGTATTGGAATGGACCAACCGAGTGACCAATGTAATTGCCACAATTAGCATTTCAATCAACAGGCTCTGAGCTTTAGGGAGGACCTCCGACAAAATCAAATGAATTAATGAGACAATCCGACACAATCCT
>JAGDQP010003933.1:0-17640 GCA_022664845.1 Lepisma saccharinum | reverse complement strand
AAAATTATTGTCACAAATTGACGGAATGAAGATTTCTTCAATTGTAAACAACAACACAGTTTCAGCGCTAGGGCATCCGAATATTGTTCGGTAATGTCTTAAATGGTGTAGCAACAATTAGTGACGTAAGACATGTCACTTAGGAAATTGAAATCCAAACTGTACGCAGAGATTCGAATCGAGTAAACTTTATGATTAAAAATGTTCAGCATTAAAGAGTCCACTCCCACACGTAAGAACTACGTTCTCAAATAATTGGCACTGCGCAGTAGATATGCGCAGAAGCCGCATTCGTTAACTTTGCGCAAAATGGAATAATTGGGAAGAAACTTTGATAATGATTTGTTAAGCTACATTATTTGTTACGATATTACGTCATTTATAACGATAGCTCTCCACTTTCAGTGTCTATAGCCACGAAACTGTACATTTGTTAACGTTTCCTTAACTTACAATTTAACCAACATTTTCTGAACACCCTATATAACGATCAAATACTGTTCGTCCTGTATAGTAAATCTAATCAAACTATTGTACTAACCTATACCTAACTTTGCGTGACTCCTTCATGACCTAAAGCGACTCACACGAGAGCGTTATTATGCCATTTATAGTTTGTAGTGACATATCCAAATATACACAAACTACTGTATGTATTAAAATATTTAATTATGAAGTTTCCAAAACATTAACGGGAAAAAAGACACTTATGCTTTTACACCGACAAATTAAAAGAACATATCATTGTCAAAAAGTAATAGAAGGTAAAAATAAGCTAAACCCTATAGTTGCTACAAAAGAAATATGATCTTGGCCTGCCGTAAAAGCTTAGTTCAAGTTGGTACTGTGTGGTCAGTACAATTACTCCAACTGATACATTATATGGCTCTCGTGGCCGCAGCCCGCTACTTCTTTGTTTAAAGTAGCTCCGTAATTGTCCTTACAATGCTGGGTGAACATCGTACACTTTCTCCGGTCTCCGAATCGAATCCGGGACGGGACGCACAGAAAGTGTTAAGCAAGAGGGAACTTGTAAGAATATATACAGAGTGTGCCTCAAATAATGTTCCAAACTTCGAGAGGTCATTATTTACATCAAGATAAGAAAAAAGTTCCTTTGAAGAAATTATTATGCGTAGACGGTATCATAACAAATGATATCATTTCTCGACAAATAATGACCTAACCAGATTTCGGATTTTCTTAAATGAATCTTTTCATTTGAGTTCTTCTTCAAGTTTGTCCCGTTATTTCAGGGATACACTGTATATTTAATTTAAATGTTTGAGGAATACAAGGTGCTATGGCAGAAGTCCATCGCATGTCGGAGTAATGCCATCCCTTGGCGAGAACCCTTCTGGGAGCAGGGATGGTAAATTATCAACAAGATCCTTTGTCTAGGTGCCTACCATATTCGCCTGGTAAAATTGAGGAAAACTACGGAAAACCTCAGGTAGCAGGACACAAACCTGCCTGTCTCCAGTACTATTCCCGAAATCCGGGACCACAATCACTAGGATACGGGAGCTGGTTGGCAATCTTCAATTTGATCCATTTTGGGTTTTACAGATCTAAGACAGTTTGTTTAGAATGGCTTGATTCAGCCTGGATAAAATCTGTGTAAGAAAACTTTCTTCAGACCTGAAAAACGATAGGTGAATCAATTAAAGCAGTGTCACCTCTTGTATGATGGTAGGCACTAGATACAAGCGAATACTTTCGGGGGAAAAGATCGTAACCCACATTTTACCCTTAATAAAATTAATATTTTCAAACCTGATATACTATATTTGAAATTTTTGTAACATTAATCTTGTTTGTTTTTACAATCTTTCTCCACGAGGACATGACTTTGACAAAGTGATGAAAGAAACCTTCTTGCCTATTGGTATTCAAATAGTCAATATTTTACAAATGAACTCGTTTCCTTCTTCATAGACATTCCAAAAAACTTTACAACTATACGGGTTGCATAAGAAATAGGGTAAGTTAGATTACCTCAGTTTATTAGTACCCGAGAGAAAAAATGAAAGGTATCGGGGGAAAACCGGGATGTCCATTTCTAGTTATTTTGTGGTGAATAGCACATTCTATTGGGGGAAATTGGAGCTACAAATTGTAAAATAACGAAGAAAAAGTATTCATAAATGACCATAGGAGAACATATTCCATATTTGTTGAGCGGTTTAAACATTAAGTGATGAAGAAATTAAAACTTGATTTTCTCAATAAATCTGTTTTGCGACATCCCTGGTTTTCTTCCGACACCCTTCAAATATCCCCAGGATACATAATACACTCAAGTGACTTAAATTAAGCTTGATATTGCTTTGATTTTTACTTTGATTGTTTGACATCACAAACCTATTTTAAGCTTAACATTACTTTAATAATCTTTTTGGGCTTAAATTGATTTAACAAGGCTATTTGAAGCTTTGATTGGCTCGATTTTAGCTTTCCTAAAGTTGCAGTAAACTTAACATGTACAGCTAACCGCAAACCTGACAAATGGAACTACCTAGCTTTGCTCAAAAGCTTGATACAAAATAACTAGCTTAATGTAAGTTCAAAGTTAGTATAGATTGGTTCACTGATGTGGATATATTTGTATATCTCATAAACAGCGTCTTTTGAGTTACACTTATATAAAATATCATTTTTTAGTTGTATTGTATACGAGAAATCTAGTGCATTTATATTAAATATTAAGTCGACCATTCTGACTGAGGTTTTTTTCCTTAGTCACGCCAGGCAAATGTCGGGATGGCACCTTCAACATAGGCCCTGACCGGCACCTTCCCGAATTCTTTCCCCTCCGCTATCCCAGCCTGAGTCTTAGACGACTAAATACCATAAATAAAATTTAAAAAAAAAGTATTATCTAATATATATGTATCTAGTTTCTTTCTCTGCTAGTAACATAATATCGACTTGCTGATCCCCGTATAGCAAATTTGACCTCACTCAAAAGTGAACCAAGCTTACTTTGACAAGTAGGACAGCATCAAATCAAACATATAAGAAAAATAATATACTTCTTTAAAAGAAAATAACGTTGCCCTGGGTGGAAATCGAACCAAGGTCCACTGGCACACCAACCCAGTGCTGTAGTCACCAGACCATGGAATTAAGTTCCCTAGCTTGGTTCCTAAGCTCTATTAATACCTACTTCATCAGATCGGAAGAGACGCCTGTAGTAAAAGTGTAAGAGTTGGCGAAGATTAGTCTACGGCGCAACAGTCCTGGCAAGTGATGCGACTTCAACGCACTGAGACGACAGTAAAAGTGCAAAGAAAAAAAATTAAGATAAATAACAAGTTTGATAAGCTTCCTCGCATAACTGCTTGTTCCAACAAATTTGTGTCATCTTTGTTTATTAAGTTCAGGACAATATAAAATTTGGCAAGATCAACGTGACTGACAAACTTGTTGCAAGCTGGCATGCTAGCTGGTTAAGTGGAAATCACGGTAATAATCCGCAATTCTGTAATGTAAAGTGAAAGTCAAGACAGAGTACTCTCCTTGTAATCGGGAAAACCCGGGTTCGATTCCCTGTGCTAGCCATTCTAACTGAGGCTTCACCTAGTTTCCCTCGCTCACACCAGGCAAATAATGGGATGGAACCTTGAATATGACCAGAGTTCACCCTTCCAACGCCCTTAGCCTTGTTTTTATCTTTCAATATATGGCCGAAAATATGCTGTATCTGGGAATTGTTAAATAGATAACAAAAAATCTAAATAATAAAAATCAAAATATTTGTATAGTTTTGAAAAGCATATATCTCCCTTGAAACAATATATTTTCCTCTTAAACACAAACGATGTGGACAATGAACAAACTGCTGAAAGAATCAAATCATGACAATATATTTATGGTTTTTCCCAAGCACCCGACGTGATATCTACTATCTCCTAAATGCCGCAGTTAAGTGGCTGCGGGAACATAAAATACTCATAACACGTTCTCCGTAGAGCATTTATTATGACAAACAATCTTCTTTGACAAGCATAAACGCTCCTGTAACCTATAACAACAGACTTGTAAGACAGTGTACACGGAGTCGCCGCTGATTAACTGCAGTGAGCATATTTTGCTAGAGGAACGCGCGCTCGCCATATTGGATTCAGCACAGCTGGTTTTTCCCTCCCCTGTGAGGAAAAAAACAGGAAGGAAACAACGTTTGGCGGCTCTGTTACAGATACAAGAAGGTAAGTCACACATAGATATGAACAAAAACTTACTGTGCTATCTTTTCTTTTCACTGTTTTCGTCTGTTTTTCTGCATATGTTTGTGTGAACCCCAAGATGGCTTTGTTTCTTCAGAAACCTTGTCGTCATGACTTGCGAACGTTGCGTGTGAGCCATGTTTTAGTATGTGTGTGTGTGTGTGTGTGTGTGTGACAGAGAGAGAGAGAGAGAGAGAGAAAGATGAAGGAGCGAGAGTATCATATGTGCAATTATGTAAATAGGCATGTGCATGCTGTATGTTTCGTAAATATCACTTTTTATTGTGCTGTTTATGTAATCGCCTGTTTTCTTTTGTAAAAGACACAACATGGTAAAAATTACAACAATTTATAATATGGTATTTATTCCAAAACAAACTTTCCGAATTAGAAAGATTACGTTCTTCAATATACTTTTTGACTTGAGCAACTAAAATTTGGGAAGCCTCATATGTCAGCTATGTTCGTCCGTCCGTCCGTCTGTTGATAATTTTCAACTCATGAATTACTAGGACTGCAAAGGTGGTTGAGGTGTCGTTTGCAAACGTCTTGGTGAGACGAGTTCAAAACTTCATAGATCAGGTCCGTCGGCCAATTTCAAACCAGCAACTTCTGGAGCTATCAAGGTGGTTGAGGTGTCGTTCGAAATGTCTTGGCGAAACGGGTTCAAAGCTGGATAGATGAGGTATGTTGTCCGTCAGTCCGTCCACAAATTTTAACTCCTTAAACAAATTTCAATTTTCAACTCAGGAACTACTATGACTACGAAAGGGGTTCGGGTGTCATTCGAGAAGTCTCACCGAAACTTTTTCACACGACAAATAATCCAAATTGGACGCTCGCTGCTGAAAACTGGCAGTACATATGTGCATAGTTCCCCGACTGGGCTCCCCTTCCCCTGTTTTTTTTTTCGCCCTAATGTTGGTAACGAGAGGTGCATTAAAAAAATATATCCTGGCACTAGTACGTCCTGCATTGAATAAAGTTTCTTATAGATAATACAACTTATCGTATGTCTGAAATGCATCACTGCAGTGATAACATAGTCAACAACCACACGTGTGGACCTAATGTCCAGTACTGAGCCGAAGGAGTGCTTCAGTGGAAGCGTGTTTGCTTCCCAATCGCGAGAGATGCTGGAATTAAGTCTTACAACTGGACGTTCTGGCTAATATTTTCCACAGTTTCTGTCAATTACACTTGATAGCTATATCAAAGCCAGGACAGCGACTTTTCCCATTCCCTCTTCCATGATTAAAACATTAAACTCGTATCAGCACGTAAAGTTCTGAAATTAAGTTTACTAGTGGCCAGCCATTTTTTTTCTCATTTTCAAATTTCGTTTTGTCCTGTCTGTCTGTCAGTAACACAGACCTTAACCAAAACAGGCTAGATAGCAACAACTTTCAGTTTTGCGTTTAGTAGGTTCGATTTATTCAGCCATTTTTTAAAAATGTAGTAAATAGCAGCAGATCCTCTATTATTTTCTTAGTTTTCTCCATTTCAAGTATTAACGTTACTTTCGCTATAATCCCTGCAGTACGTTGTCAGCGGGCAGCCATAAATATACACAATAAACCTGTGTTTGTGCTGAAATATTCCATTAATACACTCGAAAGTTTCAGGAATAATAAATTAAAATCGTAAGTGGTGACAATAGTAAAAGTCAGTAGTCATTTTAATACCAAACGCGTAGGGTGTGTGGAGGCAGACAGCGATGGATGATCTGTGCCTGTGCTACTCGATATATCGAATCGATATTTTTAAACTATCGAAATTTGATTTGGAAACTTGTTAATATTCGATGTATCGATACTTTGATGTTTCGGTTTTATATTTTGAGTTTCGATATTTCAATTCGAAATTGAGTTTGATATTTCCGATCGATGTTTGGTTCGATATTTCAATACTTTTGTTCAATGTTTCGATATATTGTTCAATATCGATATTCAAGATATATCGAACTTCGATGTTCAATTTCAAATGTCGAACACCTCTAGTTCTGGGTCCGAATCTCAGATAGGACATGGATCTTTGTGGGTTTTAATTATTTAGCTGCTCATAGAATCAGGCCGTGTCGTAATCTTCACTCGTGTCTCTTGGTCAGCACTCTTCTCAACAAAGAGACGAGAAAGTAGCGGCTAGGACCTTACTCTATAGAAACCATCAGAGCATTCACGTGCAGAAAGCTCCCTTGTTTGTCCGAATGGTTAGTGCGTTCGCTTTCTCTCCCAGGTTCAAGTCTGGTGGGGGAGGGGTCCATTCAGCTATTCTGCCAGACCTTCCAAATTCTCAGAAGCACCCCACCTACTTTAATTTTTTACAGTAAAAAATGGATAGAAACCGTGCAAAAATACACTTATACCATCCCAACTTTGACTTTACACCCTCATCAAATTGAACATCCTCCCGGAATCCGGAATCCACTTTAACACAAACAGTGTAGGTTCCTTATAAAGAAGCTCACAGATATTTAAATCAATCTTATCCACTAGACCATGGAGGATGAATATGGAATCTACATTCTACACTGCGCCCATGCACTCTCACATTCATTGAGATGACAGTTACTTTTCTTTTCGGCCGTTGTAATCGCCAAGTCGCTATTCTAATAACGGCTTATTTCAAACTATCCAAGGAAGAATAAAATCAAATTGATAAAGTTTTATATTTTTTTTTTGTTTCAAGCATTGTCCTGATGGTACGTTACGTGTGTTAACTATGTACCAATGGGCTTCATCGCGCAAAAGAAAAAAGGAGCAAAGCCCTCTGTTACAGTGTTTTTTTTAAATTTATTTATTTATTTATGACCTTTAGGCATCTCAGGCTCAGGCCAAGGATGTTGGAAGGGAGCAGACCCGGGTCTAGTAAGTAGGTACGAACCCGGAGTTTGCTTGGTATGACTGAAGAAAAACTGTGGAAAAACCTCGTAGTCGGAATGGGTGACCGCTAGGATCGTTCCCAGGACCTTCCGATTGCTAAGCCAATGAATGCTCTACCAACTGAACTACCGCTCTCGGTTTCCAGTCTTGTGCACAGGTTCAGTTAAGTGGCCATCTTCAATCTGATCAACAAATAAATACCGTGAGATGACTCCATCAGTATAACAAATGACTCCGTAAATATTACACTCCACAAGCAACAACACCTAAAAATAAGAACTTTATCACTTTCTTTTGACCTGCTTTACTAATGTTAAAAATATTACAATTCTATCCTTAGTATTAAAAAGCTTCCGAATGTTAACAAGAACATCTCACTAACAATATAATCGTTTACGTCAAAAAAAGAAACAGAACTATAATCCCTAACGCCCATAAATAAGTCCAAAATTCTTTACTTTGATGGTGCGAGACGTTTCTGGGAACTCAATGATCACATGGGTTAAACTTATCATATTCAAACTAAAAGACTGTAAACTGAATAAACAACCAAAAATATAATCCAGCTGTCAACAGAATCCAGAGCGGATCAGTGAAAATACTCCCAAATATTACAGGTAAAATAATTATTTTGTTTTAGGACTTTTGTGGGATTATCAACACAGTTGTAGAAGGGTAAAATTTAGGTGAGGGATGAGAAAGAGTGAGTATTGTCCGGTTGCCGTGTTAAAATGATTACCTGAAACTCCGGGTGGTACTCTATGGCAGCCATTCTCGAAAAAGGAGGACCACCTTGACGCAAAATTCAGGTAGTGTTATAAAAGAGGTGACATTTAAAGAAACACCAGAAAAGCATTTGACAATAATAATTATTGTGTACAGTTCAATGACCTTAGTAACATTTGCTCTCTTCTTTCACCTCTTCAAAGTTCTAAAGGTGTTTTGCCAGTATTTGCTCTGCGTGAAAGAGTAATATAATGAAGGTTGATTTTGTGTTTAAAAGGCTTCCTTCCCTAAGTGCTATAAATTGCAAGAGCCCATTTGTTGAATTTTTGGCTGTTTACCTGTATGGAAAAGAACTCAAAGCGCGAACCCAATAAATTAATTGTTTACGGAGAAGCAGAACACCGCAGTAGTCGAATTTGTTTTTTCAACTACTTAAAATGTTGCTCCATAGTAAATTTTACGATTTTTTGTGGACCCAAATATGTTTAATTCCACATTGTCTAACGTAGGCTAGCGTCTCAATAGAGCAGATAGAAACTGATTTTAGATTTGATTAGAGTGATCTTGATCTATTCAGCCGATTTATTCTTGTATTTTTTTCTTGCACTATGTGAACTCTGGAAGTCGATAAAGACAAACTGATCTCCATTTACAAGGACATTTACACCCTAGTCACTCTGCAGCTTTTCTTAAACGATATTTTTGCACTATTTCCATTCAATCTGCAATTTAGACTAACGTGTCGACGAAAACAGCTAGGAAGAAACTAAATTCAGTTCAGCTACCTTGATTTACTCGGTCGCTTTCGTCAGGTGACGTCACAACCTTTCGACTTGATCATTTTATACTAAACGCACTTCTGTAAAAACTAGGCATATCGCTATCTGATTTTTACTATTTTATTTTAGGATTTTTCAGTATTTTCCTCATATTCATTCTCAATATCCATCCCAATATAGAAGTAATTGATAAAACCTTCCTTTGCGATCGATGCTTTTGTTTTACTAAATTCACTTCAGTATACTGTTCATCAGGTCCGTCTTACAGTATTTACAGTACGAAATTTATTTACAGAAAATTTACAGTATTTTTTGTTTATTTTCAGCATTTGACTTTTTAATTTTTAACATTTGACTATGTTTTGAGTTTATTTCCAACATTTGACTAGTTTTTTGTGCTTATTTCCAATGTTTAACTATTTTTTGTTTCTTTTTAACACTTATTTTCTGTGTTTATTTCCAACAGTTGACTATTTTTGTGTTTATTTTAACATTTTATTGTTTTTTGTGTTTATTTTAACATTTTGTTTTTTTGAGTATCTTTTCCACATTTGGCTACTTTTTGTGTTTTCTTTTTCAAATTTGGCTACTTTTCCACATTTGATTATTTTTGTGTTCCTTTTCCACATTTGGCTACTTTTATGTTTCTTTTCAACGTTCGGCTATTGTTTGTGTTTATTTTCAACATTTGGCTGTTTCTTGTGTTTATTTACACAAAAACAATGTAACCGCGATTCATTCAATTGCAAGTCATATCATGTGTACGTATACGAAATATGAAAATATATAGTAAATAGTCAGTGTGAGAAACCGTGGGAAGACAGGAGACATCGTTCCCAACTGTAGCTTTTAAAACAATTTTCGTCCACTAACAGTTTTTCTGTGGCACATTCCATTCGTTATACTAATTCTATTATCGTACTTTTAATCTCGATACTCTTTTTCGATAATATTTATTTTCTCTGTGAAGTTACTTGAGTGCGACATCTGCTGTTCTTTGTACTTACTAGGTTCGATAGAAATGTTATTTCAGCGTCAGTCACAACTCGTAATCAACCCAACATTTCTTATGCATTTCGCTGCGAAAATTAAGGGGCTAACTGTACTTTGGGGGGATCAAAATAACGTAAAATTTACATGAGAAATGTATTATTTTCAACGTGTGTGGATCAGAGCTGAAATGGGTCACCGGGTCTAAACCAGAGACGTTACCAGATCGAGTCATTCTTACCAAGTATTGGACCGGAACGCCGGGCCACCTATGTTCGGGTCAGACCACCAAAAGTGATCTGGTTTTAGCTCTGGTGTGGACACGTTGAAACGCAGAATACAACAAACTGAAGGAAATGGAGGTGAAGCCATGAAAATGTGAACTGAAAGAGTAAGAGCTAAAAGTGTTTGCTAAGAGTGTGTGGGACTATTTTGCTCCTTGTGAGTTGGGGGCGAGCACATAGAACAATTAATATTACACGTCATATACACTGCAAGCCTTATAATGAAAATAAGATATTTTACCTGACTTTAATAATCCCGTTTTCGTTCTCATCGCTGGCTCGATATTGCGTCCATGATTTTTGTAACAAACTACATATAATTTATAACACAAAGTGTGGCCGTTGTATCCCTCCGCATGCCGTCTTAATCCTTTGCGTTGATCAGTGCGAATGTGTATTGCACATGGCTTTTCGTAAACTTCTTAGATTGTTGGTTCTCGCTAGGTGTCTATAGAAGTGTCTGTGTAATATAATGGCTCGCTATAGCAAGCGGAAGCTGAGGTCCCAAAAGTGAAATTTATTCAAGTATTTCTTTCCAAATTTTAGATTAGGTTAAGATGAGGTCAGCCAACTTTATGCTACTATATAGGTAATGATTTCCTCACAAGAACTTCACACCCACAAACAAAGTAATACCAAGCGAGAGATAGTGAGTGCAAGTTATAGACCTATACTGGTATATATGAGGACAATTGGGGAGCTGCTGTGAATAAAAGACAGTGGCGATCACAGTGAGAGGAGCTCCGGCTCACCTCTCCCAACCCGTCTGGTCAGCGTGGGAGCAGTAGACCAACTCCTCCCTTCGGGGAGAGGCCTCATCCAGTAGTGGATTGAATATGGCTGTTATTTATTATATATATATATATATAATTTTTATTAATAACATTGACATATCATCATGCGGCGGAGAAATACTAATGAATGAGGCTCCGCGTTCTACACCATTACATTCATTTATTAAGGCACCATTTGCATTCACTTTTCCTGCCTTGCGCACTGCGGGAGTGCGCAGCCATTTTTCGGTTGACATCAGGGACATACGCATACAGGGTACGAAATTCAGTTTTTTTTTTGGTAAGATTATTATAGTATAATTTTTGGCAAATTTATATGCATTTTACGTAAATTTCACACCAGTACAGCTCTCGCCTCCCCCTCTCGAAGTACAATGACTAGAATACTCCATACCCTAGGTCATACTTTCGAATTTTGACTGTCACTTTATTATAGAGCATACAGGATGCCCAAAAAAGTCACTCTGTAGTAAGAAATCCATAATGACATGAAAGTTTTACATTATAGTCTTGCATACGGCATGACATACGGTGTCACACTTGTCGATAAATGGCGTTAGTGGCTTGCCTGCTCTCTGGAATTATTCATAACTCAGCGTGAGCTTCAAGAAGGTGTGTTTCAACAAGAAAACGGGCAGCTGTTCCACTGCACAATGACTTTTTGGCCAACCTGATAGACAGACTTTCGACATTCGTGAAATCGGAGATAATATGTACGATAAAACACACAAGACAGTGGAGAATTTATTGTCCATTATTCCAGAAGCTCTGAAGTGATGATATTAAAACAATGGGGCACACAAAATGACGAGAAAAAAAAAGGCAAAGACTTTGTAGGCCTACGACTTTGGTCACTTCTCAAATATAGTTTTAAGTTTGAAAATTAAATTTCATAGCAGCAAGTCAATGCAATGCTAATACATATGCATAGAAGATAAAGTTACAAATTATTATCATTATGCAGTTCAAATTACGAAATTATATACACAAAATGTTGTTGCCACCTTTTCATAGCTTTTTTCTCTCTCTTATTTTAGTTTTTAAATTCGTTACAATCATCTCCCCTTTTGCCTTTTTTTTTATTCTTCTAGCAACAAATTTTTCACGTTCTTAAGTAGAATAAGCGGGACAGCCAAGAAGGGGGGAAAGGGGGGGAGAGGCGAAATCCCCTCACGAGCACGTCTCCAAGAATCTGCGATCCTTATAGCAGCCCGTTACCTGATCAAAATCCCAAGCAATTACCTACGACTAGTGAAGCATGTAATTAAACACGCCCTCTAAAGTCTGTCAGACGAAACGCTTGCGTTTTGGATGGCTTAGTAAAGATGGGCGTTGAAGCAGGACTTGAATCCACTAACGAAAAAAAAAGTCAAGAAAAAAAAACGGAGAACAAAAAAAAATCAAATGAGAATAAAACAAAGATGAGCTTAAAAAAGACTAAGTAAAGAAAAGACAACGAAAAATATTCATGATTATCAAAATATCGGCCTTGTTTTTGGATCTTTATCAGCTTTCATTGTCTTCTAACAAATATGTCTTTTTCTTTTTAATATTATCTTTCATCATCACTTTTAACAGTTTGTTAAATGCAGTACTATCTCAATTTTAATTGTATTTATCTTATTTTGCTTGCGAATTATTATCTGCAGTTTACAAAGTTGGCTCCATATTATTATTATTATTTTAATTCTTACTACCATTTTGTGATACAGGTTTCCAGTATGGCTTATATCCTGCCACTCTTAGTGCAACAGGAAAACATTGTTTCAAAATTAAGAGCCTTTATTTCCTTCTTACACTTGCTTGAGTTATCTTGCTCACTTTCTGCATTTTCTTCAGCAACTTTGGGTATTTTAGAATGTACATAACTTACTCTGGCCAATTTTTGCGTTTACTTAAGCTAAATGACCAAACAATCTGATCCTTATTACTATACTTTTAAATCAATATTTGTACGTTTCGTGCTGTCAATGGAGCACGAAATGTGCTCCAAACAATGTAATGGATTTTGGGATTATCAACCAAATAATGTCAAACATTTACAGCGGCTATTTCTTATATACCATATTTTCACACTGTAGGGTGAGACTTGGAGCCCGAGCCTCAATTTCATGCTGCCTGGTGCTCAGTAACATGTTGAATTAAGTTCTACATCCTTAAAAGCGTCGCTATGTTTTGCCTATGTGTTGGGCAGGTTTCCAGTCAGGCGTTTCTTCTATACAATTTTCTCTGTTTTTGGACAGTGCATACGTCCCGTTTTCTCAAAAGTTTGTTGGTAACGTCAACTCTGTTTTAGGTAAGGTGATCTGGAGTGTTTCTTTGTGATTGTGACTGGACAGTTTTTGGTTAAAACCGGCTAAGTCCAGTGTGTATTTTCCGTTGTGTACTGTCTTGCATTCCCCGTCAGTTTTAAAGTGCTTCACAACATGTTTCTTGTGTGTTACCTTGATGAGCACCTTAAGATTATGTTCCGGGAGTTATCTACATCTTTCGTTAGACCAAGAACATACCAGTTGGCCCCTGCTAGGTTGCTGGGTGTTTCCAACTGGCTCAACCCATGAGTAAAAAGATGAGCTTTACCAAAGTAGAATACATCTTTCCCAAATTAGAGCAGGAAATTCTCTTTTCCGAAAGGCTAAACATACTTTTCCAGAAAACAGGGTAGAAGATTGCTTCTTCAAGAATGGAATTTTCATGATAGAAGGTTGCAGTTGTAAGTTACTTGTAAGTCATGTGAATGCACCACTGCGTGTTGCTGTCTCAGGATAGTAGGACCACAAACTATTTTGAATGTCCATTCTTATCCGTCAAGCAGAACTTCCTCTGTTGCATGGAGAGTGTCTCGACTTCCTAACTCCTCATATAATACTGTTACGGGGTATGACCAGATGACCAATCACTTTCAAATTATGTATTATCATTCAATAATGGCGTCACGCTCTACCCGCGTCACCGTGTCTTTTTGTTAGTGAACCTGTTGCTAATAAACTATTATCCGTAGTTTTACCTTGGTTTTTTGCTTTAGCTTAGCAAAGCCTTGCTTTTTTTGTTCGTTAGGTTGTAGAGCATCTGTCTTGCTATCTGCCACGAGTTGTACCTTCATAGTCTTAAAGGAAGGTAAAACGTGGATAACAACCTCACCCATGCCTCAAACACGTAAGTTACTTATTTCATATCATATTTAGTGCCTAAATATATTTAGTCCATCATATATACTTTTCACGATGCGTTTTCAATGGCGACCAGTATAGAAACTTCCAAGGTAGAATCAGTTCTGCCGTTCATCGGTCAATTAATGTAATTTTGAGTTCAATTTCAGAAACTCTTCTTCGTTAACTTTGATGAAAGTTTATAAATTTCTATTTTCTTCTGTACATTGCTGTTTAGTAGGGCAAACAAGTCCGAAACTTTTGAAGAACAGTACCTCCTTAATTTGGGTCTTTTTTATGTCATTAGTACCTTCATAAGTAGAGTTACTAGTTACAACTTTTGAAACATTCACTCCCTTTCGACCTCTCGCCTCACTCTTTTACTCCTGCTCAGTACATCATCTACAATTGACGCTTTTTCCTGTAAATTCACATTTTCTTCAGGATTATCAGCGGCGATATCTATCAGCTCTACATTGGTAATTTCACTGTATTTCGCGTGCAGAATTAGCTAGATAGGCCACATGTGACTTATCATACACCTTATTACTTTTATTTAACTTTGTTTTGTCACTTGTACTTGCGTATCTCACATTACACAGCAATATTCTCACCTAAAATATATATCATAAAGATGTAACTTGTTTTGTCTGATATTCAGATACATAATTATTATACCATTGATTCTGTTATCTTCTTGTGTCTTTCAAATCTGGAAAACAAGTGCTTATCTTCTGTTTTATCTTCAGCTCAATACTTTGATCTGTCTATCCGAATCAGGAACCATCCAACCACTAAAATATTTAAATCTCCCATGACGTAAACTATTTTAAGTTCCTATTAAATTCGTCAGTAAACAGTTCTGTGCTACACCAGTGAAGAAACAGATTTTTAACAATGAAGAAAATTAGTAAAACTATAATTAAAGACCAGAAATTTAAAACAATGTACTGCCAAAGACGAAATTATACAGAAAAAAAAAAGCGAAGGTCCTGCGACATCTTCCGTTGCGATTTTATACTGTTTGCAATGGTCTAGCCACTTCTGACTTTTCCAGGTCTTTTAGGCTTGGCAATTCGAACATTTTAACATTAAAAATGCGACTATTGATTTTTTTTTCGGCACTTACATCCTGTTTTAATTTTCAGTCTTCAATTCATATTGATTAAACAATAACATATTCAGAATTGACTTCAAAATTAAGTATTGCATCTTAAAACATTCCTGAGCTCCTGTCTTTGGACTTTTGTTTTGTTTTACTGGTAAAAATACTTCACGTTACAGTAATAGTTTTTATATTACTTTACAGCTAAGGAATACCTGGACGACGTACTGCTTTATTGTTATAAGAGTTTTAGAATAAAAATAATTTCTTAATGCACTGTAACATTCAAACTTATTTAAAACAATCTCCCAGTAGGTGCCGTTCAAAGTGTATCGTACAAACAAATTATTGCGAAAAAATATAAAAGTTTTCAGAATGCTTCATCTATGATCTATGAAAAAGAAGGGGGAAAGTCAATTTTTTACCGCAGGGAAGTAAAGTGCCATACTTTTACCCTACATACAAGAAGATGCCAGGTTTTCTTACCCTACAACAAACTTACTACCGGTACCATGATTTATTTTATAAAAGGAAACAATATTTTTTTCTCTCTGGTAATGAAAAATTCAATGTCATAAGCATCTTAGAAATTCAAACTGTGAGAAAATTCGAATTTTGTTTACCCTAGAACAGAAAAATATCAGGTTTCTTTACAGTAGAAAAACAAAATGGTAGGCCTTTTAACCTAAAAAAAAACAATATCTTTTACCCCCACCCACCCACCAAAAAAAAGCAAAATACCAAATGCTTTACCGTATAAAACTTATCCTAGAAAAGCAATATGTCAGATTTTTTTACCCTAGAAAAGAAAAAAATCTAGCTATTCAGACCTAGAAAAACAAACTGTTATTTCGTTTTTACCCTTTAAACCAGGGTTTCTCAACGTGGGGGGCGTGACCCCCAGGTGGATCGCGGGTTGTGTGCAAGGGGATCGCAAGAGAAGATGAAAAATAATTTTAACTCGGTTCTTATAGATTAAAGCTAATAAATTTGAAAGAAAGTATTTGATTTTGCTTACAGTTTCTCTAATTATTGAAGTTAATGTAATTTATGAACTAGTTTTGGATAATATAATTAGGTTATTTATCATGAAATACAGTAAATAAAATATGTTTTGAAATGTTAAGTTTTGGTGGGTCCCCGGCTAGAAGACATGATAAAAGTGGCTCGCAGGATAAAAAAAAAGCTTGAGAAACACTGCTTTAAACTATATACATGAAATTGTAAGATTTCTGACGAAACTTGAATTGATCTGCTGACAAAACAATTCAGGAAAAAAAAAAATCAACCAAAATGATAAACCTCTCGAACTAAACGTGGATGGACCCGAGTTCAAATCCGAAGATCTTCAATCCTAACAGACCCTCCGATTTCTCCTCAGTACACAGAAGAGAGTAAAATTTATATTTATCACGGCCTGCAACGTTAGAAAATAAATTAAACGACCATAAAATATTTAGGTTTCAAAAATCTCAACACTGCGGACCACCACAAAAAATCTAGGGCCCAAACAATTGTGAATCAACAATACATCAGAGAACATATTACATATTGACTGAATAGAAATAAATGTAACAAAGAGATTGGTCTCGATAATACAGAGAATACTTGAAATTCAGTGGATAATTAATCATATCTCTGAAGTACAGACATGCATACACAGATAGTGAGGCCAGATCTCCAAAAGGCCAAAAGCAGCATACAGAAAGAACCATAACAGAAAAGAAGAAGAAAGTGAAAAGGGGGAGAAGGAATGTAAAGATACGAAAAGAAAGACAAAGCAAAACTCTGAGAAAAGAGATAGAAAGAGAATTGCATTTTGGAGTCTTGGGACAAAAGGCAAAAGCAAGTACTAAGAAACTGTGATGGAGGATTGTAGTGTTAGCTGGTAGAGGGGGGGGGGGGGCCGCGGGGAGGGCCAGAAAAGGAGGAGAGAAGTGTGACGTTTGGGAATGACAGCCTCGTTTCTTTTTCTGAGCTTCTCGTCAGGTTGATGGATGTGGTCTCCAAGAAGCAGACCCGCAGCCGAGTTAAGACGGAATTAAGATCTTGTGTTCGGTTCCATAGTTCCACCTGGGACTAGCGGATACTCTTTTCTCTTCACCATTTGTATTAATACCCTGGACCCAACCGCATTTATCTACGTCTGCCGGATTCGTTCCGAGGAACAGCACACACACACAAGAGCAGGCGAAGAGCAACCAGGAATGAGAATAGAGATGGAACGCTAGTAGAGCTGAAGGGAGGGGGGAAATAGGGGAAACATGCCCCCCTTTCCTCCAGGGAAGGGAGTGGAATAGAACATTTCAAAATAATGTAGAAGACAGGGACTGGTATACAGTTTTTTTCTGCACACTCCCCCCCCATCCATCGCGCTACATTTTAAACTACATACACCAAACAACACTAATATATCCTCATTTCTGTCTGTTGTCTCTTACATATGATCGTGCTTGAATTCAAAATGGAAAATAAAACTGAAAAAAAAAGAAAAAGAAATGAGAGCTAAATGATAGAAACTTATTACTATAAATAGAAATTTGTAGTATGTTTACACTGCACATGTTTCACGATGATCGGTCAACTTATACAAAGTTACAATAAAAAATTGGTGTCTTTACAACTATGGTGTATGGAAATATTCTCAAAAATAAAAAAATATACTATACATATATATATATATATATATATATATATATATA
>JAGDQP010003932.1:52699-89490 GCA_022664845.1 Lepisma saccharinum | reverse complement strand
TGTGGGGTCGAAAGTCCCTCGCATATGTAAGGGACAATTTCCCTCGGCGTAAAGAAACCCCAAAAAAGTATTTCGGGAACATAATATTTAGTGTCCTTTTTGTTTTCTGCATTTACCTTATATTTATGGGCCAGACACTCACCTATGCCTAAGCCGTGATATGTTTAAGGGACTGCAAGAGACAGGTTCAAGCTATGAGTGTCTATCAATGAGCTTTTTTGTTAAAAAAAAAAGAAAACGATGCTTGTTCCCGTAATACTTTTCTTTCGTGACTATATCATCTTCTTGGACATTGAATGTAGGAGTCAGAACCTATATTGAAATATTCGTTGTTTCGAAAATCCCGTGCTGTGGTTATAATATTAGGAGGTGAAAACATACACTTCACAATACACACACGACATTTTTATTCCTAATTTTCAACCTCCTCTGTCAGTTACATGAAATGTTTACAGAACTACTTTGTAAATAGATGTTAATTTTTTGTGTTAATTTTAACTATGCAAATGTTTGAATCAATCGTAATAAGATACAATTGGGGAGTTGTTGTGAATAAAAGACAGTGGAGATCACAGTTGTGAGCTTCGGTTCTCCTCTCCCAACATGTCTGGTCAGCGTTGGAGCAGTAGACCTACTTTTCCCTCCGGGAGAGTCCTTATCCTCATCGATACAATATCTGAATACAATCATATTCAGAAAAAGAGGGAAACCACAAGTACGCGAAATGAGTGTATAAGCAATAAGAATAAGCTGAAAGTTGGATAACAACAGATTGCTGGCGTGGTTATTAGCGTGATTAGCTATGTGCACTTTCCACACTGAGAATCATAGGTTCGCTTTCCACCTACGCCAGCGTTTCTCAACCTTTTTCATCCTGCAACTAAAAACATGACATTTCAAAACATGACCGTTGATATGCTGTATTTGATAATAAACATCCTAATTACATTATTCATAACTATTCAACAAATTATATTGTTTTAGTAGACCCTAATTATAAAAACAATAAGCAAAATAAAATATCGTCTTCGAAATTTATTAGTTTTAATCTACAACCCCTAGCTAAATTAATTTTTTCACCTTCTCTTGCGATCCCCTTACACACAACTCATGACCCCTCTGGGGGTCGCGACCTCCACGTTGAGAAACCCTGACCTACGCCAATATAATTTTCTTTCAAAATCGTAAAATATTTTATTCACTTGATTAGATGCATTTGGGGAATAATATACACCAACCTCATTTGCAAAACTCCAACTTACCTTAGAAAGTAGGGGGAATGCAGCTCGTATTTTGGAACCATTATTATACTATCAGAAAGTGATACTTTGTGCATGCAATGTGGCCTGATATAAGTTTACTTAAAGAAATGCAATTCTAAAACAGTATAATTTATCAAAATCAAGAAACCAGTGATATTCGTTAGGTGAGAACAATGTGGATTTAGATCAAGCAAGAACAAGAAAACTCCTTTAATTTCTCCTGTCCACTTGCTATGTTCTGTCTGTTAGCTACCTTAAAATATTGGACCTCTTAATTTTCATTCCTCCATCTGTAATGGAGGCTAGCGCCTAAACGAAGATAAGCACAGAGAAACTGACTTCAAATTTGGGTTCAGTGATGTCGATTTATCTAGCTGTTTCTAATTTGGTGTTTAAAATTGGCAGACGCTTTTCATTTGGTTAGTCTTCTGCATTTTAAGGATTCGTGCAAGTAATTAAATTACAGTAAAGCAGATAGAGAGTCACTGACCTCACGTTTGACGTCCGCGAATATGGCCTCGATTAAACTTCTCCTTTCTAAACATTTTGATATTTCTAATAAACCTGTCGATATTATTAGACTAAACCTTGAAATGGTTAACCCTTATTTAAGGAATAGTAATCGTTGTCAGATTTCTTTGCATAATGACAGGAACCAAACTATTACGTCCAAGCAATACGAACATAAATGACGGAGCTTTGTGAGAAAAGAAGAGCAAGCTTCGGTATTCGAACTCGCGTCGCCAGCTTTATGCACGAAAAGGGTAAAAAATAACGCGAGGCAGCCCGCACGGCCACGAAGACATCAGGCAGACAGCCTTTAAGCTCAACTCTTACGGAAATAAAAGCAAAGTAAAAGTTATATAATACTGATTTTTGTTTCAGTTACAGTGTTTCGTGCATTTACGAGTTAATCTTCTATTGACTACTATTTTGTTAGATTTTATACATATGAAAACCATGTTATATAATTTGTTGAAAGTTTCGAAAACCGTATTTAACGTAAGTGGGAATAAGCAAAACTTCATCGTTAATTATTAGAGACATAGCAACATCGCTGTATTATAATTTATTTTATGAACAATAAAAACAAGAGAAAAGTTCTAATTACTTTTATTCACATATTTTTTGCTACATCACGACTAGATATGCAAACATTATTTTCTTCACAAAGATTAGTACTCGAAAACTGCACTAATACACTCATTGTATTAAAACCCGCGCAGTGGTCACTCATGTTGTTGCAAGGTTGCCACATAGTTCAATTTCTGAACTTAAGCTTTCTAAGTGCTGCTAAATAGTGCGCTCAGATTATAATTTACTGAGCGTAAAATAACCAAGGGCCTGAAAGACTTCGGCCATGAGGGCGACGAGGGTAGCCAAGTTCTACACCGTTAACATTATTCTTTTCTTATTCCACAGAAGTTGAAAATGTGGAGATAATTTTGATGCTAAGCGACTTCAGTCAGTAAGCTATTCTGTTCGGAAATTTACAAAAACCTACACTTTCGAGTAATATAGACATATGATGCCGAATCAAATTCAATCCTGAGGCACTTGCTGAAGTAGGAAACCTTATGGTTGTAGGTTCGAATCGCCTGCAAGTGACGACTTTTGATACTTAAATAAAAACTGTCAAAAGTTTTAATTTGTGTTACGTTCAACTTGTCATATTAGACGAAGTGCATTAGAACTTTTAATTGCAGTTTTAACTTCTCCATTTGCTAATGATATTTTTTTATGATGTTAGCTTCGTTCAGGCTAGTTTACATTAAAATAAAAGACAATAAATGATCGTAACTTAATGTCATAATACTTACCCTAAACTGGATTTGTTCTTAAAACTCACATAATATATTCATTTCATAATTCGACATGACAAACAGGACATGCATACACATGTGTGGACTTACTAAAGAATACGTACAGACAAAATATATCACATATACTCAATGTTACATTTGCCTCGCATCTGAACTTCATAATTCATGAGTGCTGTCTTTCGTTAGCAAAATGGAGTACAGGAAAAGTGCCGGACTTTGAAGTATTAAAGCAAACCAACATAGGTTCGAATCCTGTTCAAGCCACGTCTTTTTTACAAAGCGGTCGTGAAGAATCTAATCACTTCTCATAGAAAACAGATAATATTTCCGGCTGTGGAATGGAGCACATGAGTCATTATAGAGAGAAAGACGATTTACGAATGTTGGTTGGAAAGGTTCAAATTAAGTCTCAGGGGGCACAGTTAAGAACACGACATTGATATGAAGTATCCATTTTCATATTATTCGTAGAAACAAATACTATAGCATTTGTTGAGCACGATATGGAAAAAGTCGCCTGTGGAGTATCGCTATCGTACTGGACTTCTAATTTGAAAACCTGAGTTCGATTCTCCAGCAATCAGTTTCTTTTTCGCAAACACTGAAGTATTTAAACAAAGATTCATCTCGGGACTGTAGAGAACTTAACGAAATATCACTGGTCAGAATCCGAGTAAACAGGTGTGTGTGCTGTTTATCATAATGATAATGTAGTTTTCGTATTTTTCATTGATCTTTCTCTCTTTCTTGATATATTGTTATCGTGTCTTCGCTGCTTCTTTCTCTTCTTTTACCTCTCCTTCTCTCTATTCATGTCTATTTCTTCTCTTAATTTACACACACTATCTCTGTTTGTGCGTATTCCACAGCCAAATTCGGACCACTTTCGATGACCCGGTGATAGGGACTGACCCAAACATGAGTGACCCGGTAACCCGATTGACCCGGTCTGGAAAATCTATTTAACTGGGAATTTTGACGTCGTATTTTTCGTGTTCTCGGGGTAATATCTCCGATCCTGGTCACCCCTGAAATAAACACTGTTTAAACGCAACGAAATAATTAAAATCTCTCCTTCATCTTCCGGGTCATCAAATCTACATCGAATCAGTCGGTAACCTTTTCAGCTCTGCCGTATTTTTTCCATGTGTGCAAATTGTTATAAACACTAGTTTATTAGTGTTGTAATTATTAGAACATTATATTCGCAATAGGTGGAATATATAGTAGCATGTCCAGAACTGACAAATTTTAGGACATGAGTAGCAAATGCCCCCTTTTTTAGCCATTTCAAGAGAAGAATTATTTTTATATTCGTTTGGCACGAAATTCGTTTCCATGCTCTAATTTGCCAACATATTATTACATGTGTTTCTTCTTTTCACGTTTGCAATGTGGAACATGTACAGTTTACTATGCCTATAAGGAACATGCTAATTTTGCTTTCGAACATTTGTAACTTTTCATTTTGATACAGTTTGGAATTATAATCTTGGTTCTTTCTGATAGAAATTAAGCAGAAAAATTATCATTCATTCATTTTCTTTTTATGTTCACTTTGCATTCGTAGTCTGGAATGGAAGGTATGGCCTATGGTATGTACTGGGTTTGTTACAATCAGTGATTCCGCCAGACCCCGGTCCCTGTGGGTCTGTCGATTCTGGAGACTACCCCGAAGTTTTTGATAGAAACTGTGCAAAACTCTAGTCCACCCTCAATTTTGACTTTACACACCACAATCAACAAATCCTGGCGGAATTCCTGATTACAAAGTATTCCGAACCAGTATATTTAATAAGCTTCACCGAATTTGCAACCGAACCCCGCGCAAAAAAAAGGATGTGTGTTACACTTTTGACATTATCCTAAATGTGTCTCAAAACTCTGGAGTTTCACTGGAAAATCATGAGTATTTAATCTGACCACCAAGTTTGGTTTCCATTTTGAAAGTGACTTAATGAATTTTTCAAGAACCCTTTATATATTCAAAGAGCGATGAACAAATATAAAGTCCAAAAGTCACTTCTATCTTGCTGTTAGATTTGTGGGAAGCGAACTCTATTGTGTGGGAACTGAACTTAATCTTTTTACTATGTTCAAATTCCATATTTTTATCTTTACTTCTTCTTCTTCTCTCTCTCTTTCTCTCTTTCTCTCTCCCTCTCTCATATCTATGGCTCTGTCTAACAGACGTTCATCGGTTTCAATGTTTCACTCTGTGTTTGAATTTCTCCCTGCATCAACTTATGTGTATTGATTCGTCTCGCTTTTATTCTTTCATTTTATCGATAGTAATACATGTCTATTTTGAAAAACAAAAACGTGCTTTTGATGTTTGCTGATTTTAGTATGTGCGAGACGAAGGAAAGAGAAAGAGGAGGTCTGTTTACCAGACAGAATTATGGGATAAGAAGGTGCCATTTGGGTTGCCTAGCTGCACGGCGTTCGCTGTCGCAATTTTTTTGATGCGAAGTGTACAATGAATCTTCATACCTATTCATTCTCCTATTAACAAATCCATATTTCTCATACAGAGCATGAACGAGAGCACCTGCTTCCATTTTCTGGAACGAAAAGAAAAAAGAACTTTTATTGACATCAATAACAGGAGCAAACATGCACAAGGACATTCATACTCGAATAAAATAAAGCGGGATATCAGGCAGAGAGAGGGATATCATTCTACACATTACATTAATTGGGAGCAACTTACGACGTCTTACCATCGGGATAATCAGCAAAACATGGACATCACAAGCAGCTAAATTCGCTTTCTATTTGAACTTTGACCCGCCATAACCTTTTTATTACTGGAGCTCTGTAGCTAAAATTTCACAGGTGTACTATACTCGTCATTAGCTTCAATTTAAGGTATCACTTGATGAGCAACTCGAGTCCTCACTTTGGGTACTTTACTTGTCAAAGAAATGATAATGGATTAGAGTGTTCAAGTGTTCTCAAGTGCTCTTAAATTAATTATAATTACGCTTTCGTATTATAAGAGAGCAAGATCAGTGCATGTGAACCCAGAACTTCCTGTTTCTGTATGACAAACAGGAAAAGACTTTTTCCGTGATTGCCGGAATTTTCCTTTATTTCTCGCAGAAACCGACATGAACAACTATTTCTTTTTTAATTCCGCTCCCAACAATCTCATTAGGTTAGTGCAGCGATTACACTTGTCATTAATGTAATTACATTTAAAACAATAGCAACTCAAATTAGAGCTCACTGTTTTGATATTTGGAAAAGTTCTTTGATATATACCGTACCGTAATGTTTAAGAGAAATGTTAATATTTGGAGTTATCAGCCGTAATCCTTGTAAAGCGCCGAGTAATTTCTTTTACCTTATTGGAAGGTCTGTTCTCACAGCCAGTTTCAATGTGATCTGCGCACGCGCAGAAAGGTTAAAAGGCTTTCTTATCGTAACAACAAGTCTAAGGCTGGTCAAGTATTTGCTGCCGCCAAGTTGATCACTTACATCACAGGAGTATAATAATCTTATAACGTTTTACAGTTAATTTTTCTTTCATTTTTACTCTTTTCTTGCTGCAACGCATGAAGTACTCATTTTGGTTTAAAAAAAAGAGCGACAAAAGTTATACAATCAAGGAAATTAGAACTTGCGACCTCACGCTCGTGAAAAAAAAACCTCTCTTCCACTTGAGACACGTCTTGTAATAACGAAAAACATTTGCTGAAGTCGAATATAAGAATTACACTAGTTACATCTATAACGTAAACATACTTATCCTTAGGTAAATATCTTTTACTTCTAAATTAGACGTTTCGCATTCTGCCACCTGGAAACTGCCAGAAGTTTTGAGAATTAGACTAGTTTTAAGAAGAATAACTTATTATTTAATTTCTTCTTCTATATCACTGTCTGAGAAAACTCACGACTACAATAATAATAATAATAGAATATTCTAGAAACCTGTAGGCATTATACACTGTGACAATTCGTAAACTAAATCAAGGGTTAGATAGGAATGTTATACATAACATGAAAGTAACATTTATACATATAACGTTCTGATGTTTATTGGGAATTTGAAACGTAATGTGCATGACTAATTTTAAATATGGATTAGGTATAGAGATTAGAAGTGCAACTGCTTTGGAGCACATACATTCATAGGACCTGTTGGTAAACCTTACATGAGAATACAGTTCTGAGCACATATTTATTGTATCGTAAAATTTAATACAAAACAATTACACTTTTCCAAGTGTCTACCCGTAATGTTAGAAAGACATTTCTATCAACAATGAGAGAATACAAAAAAAGAAAAAAAAATCGCGAACTACAAAAGCTAATCATCCCGTTTTGTATTCGATATGATTAAAAAAAATCACTCGGGATAGGCGGAAATTCGAACTCAGGGCCCTTCACTCCACACGGGGAAATAATTTTACAACGAAAAATAGGAATGCGAAAAATAAATAAATGTACAAATGTTGAAAAGCAATATGCAGATCATTGTTGCCGTTCAGCTTTGGCCTCCCGCCGCCTTTGTTGCAGTTATAAATAGTCTCAAAATGCAAACTTGCCGTCCTAGTGCTATTTTTAATTTTGTAATTTAATTACACCAATATAATTATTGCGACTATTATCTTAGTTTTTCTTTACAAGTGTTGGTGATCACAGGCGGTTGTT
The DNA here is from genome assembly GCA_022664845.1 of Lepisma saccharinum. Taxonomy (NCBI): domain Eukaryota; kingdom Metazoa; phylum Arthropoda; class Insecta; order Zygentoma; family Lepismatidae; genus Lepisma; species Lepisma saccharinum. The sequence goes on along the minus strand of JAGDQP010003932.1, from coordinate 81,743 downwards.
GGAAAGCTCGATAGAAGATGGAGGAAAAGTGTATTTTCTGCAGTGCAGTGGACAATAACAGTATCAATGTGAGAAGAGGTTTAGAGACTGTGAGGAATCTCAGTATGAAGAGAAAAGATGGTATCTTGGAAAAAATCGAGGGTGTTAGTCATGTTCGAGTGCATGTAGAATGCAGAAAACATTATACCAGACATGGGAATTACGTGCCAGTGTCTCCACCTGGAGGAGAAAATGCACCAAAACACCTCCTCAGAAGTGACCAAGAGCCCTTCGACTTTAAAACGTTCTGTCTCTAGTGCGGGAAGATAGTTGATAAGGAAGCTTATAAGAAGCACCCAGATCCCTACCCAAAAATATGCCAAGTGGAATGTGTTGAAAAAATTTCAAGTATTCTTAGTATGTGCGTAAAGAGGTGCGACAAGGGGGGGAAACAGTTCTAAATCACATTAATAGCGAATGTGGCCTGATTGCGGCTGATGCGCAATATCATAAAAACTGTGACGCACGATTTTCAATCGATGGTTCAAGTATGCCAGGCGAACCTTCTGAAAATGTGGTCGGAAGACCTGTTGACGAGTCCAAGTTAGAGGCTTTCAATAAATTATGCAACTTCCTGGAGGACAACGATGACTTCCAGTACCTGCTGTCTGACCTTGGACCGATGCTCTTAAAGTTTAGGACCGATAGCGACAAGTTGTACAGTGAAAAGCGTCTGCGGGAGCTTTTATCAGCACACTACGGCAATACCGTTCTGATGTCACCCATCATGCAAAGTTTCGGGACTGTTGTTTCTTTTAGGCCCGTTGCATCGAAGATTTTAACGTACAATTGGTACGCGAGTCGAAAAAAAGACCCTGTAGAAGAAAAGAAGAGAATTCTAGACGCTGTTATCACCTTCCTAAAAGAAGAGATAAGATCTCAAGTTTATGATTGTTTGACATATCCAACGTACGAAGAAATATTGAAAGGGCGGGGGGGGGGAACAAGTAGATGAGATGCTCACTCATCTGCTTTTTGGTTTAATGAAACCAGTAAAAGGTCAACCATGCAAACAGAAAGTGCTGAGTGTTGCGCACTCTATCATTTCTTCGGTGCGTCCACGTTCTTTTGTGTCAGCTGTGCAGGTTGGAATTGGAGTATTTCTCCATAGGCGTTTCCGATCAAGAAATTAAATTAACCTTCTGCGTAATTTAGGCTGCTCAGTTTCCTACTGTGAGATCTGTAAGTATGAACACTTCCGTGACAATGAACACTTCAAATGATATTCAGGACAATGGATTTGTGCAATTTGTCTTCGACAATGCAGATCACAATACTCGAACTGTGGACGGACATGGAACTTTTCATGTGATTGGAGGAGTGCAGTGTGTGACTCCTTCTTCAGCTGTTCAGATGAGTTCTCGTGTTCCACGACCGAAGATTCAACCAACGGCAACTGTTGTTGGAAAGTTTGGTTTCATTCCACTCGTCATTCACGATCGTCCTAAAAACCATGGATTGAAACTGAAACGCCTTGCAATGGAAGACGTCCTCTCCCTGAAATTACGCCCGATGGATGCCGAATTCGGAACCACATATCAATGGATTTGGATGGCGGGTCCCAATTCAGCCGAAGAACCTCATACGTGATGGAGCTGTTTCATGGAGATTGCCGCTGGAAAAAGATCTTACGAGAACTCAGCAGTGATCTTTTTCCACCCCTGCCCCTCGTCAATCTTCAACCATCGAACCCCACCTTAATTAACACATATCAGCGTTTCGTAGCTGAAGAATGCAGGAAGGTAGGTGTATTGTGACGTTCATTAAAGCCGTGGATATAGTCTCTCAGGCGGGCCAAAATCATGAGCTATCAAAGGTAATTGTGATATTAGGTGGATTTCATCTTCTCATGAGTTACATGGGTGCGGTGGGTAAAATTATGGGTGGCAGTGGTATGGAATAAATGTGTAGTGAGGTATTTGCCAAGAACGCTGTTGTCCACATGGCTGATTGGCATGATTATGCAAGAGCATTAGGAGCTCATTCGCTATCTCAGGCAGCTATTGCTCATTTGATTTTGGAGTGTTGTGTTGAAGAAGGATTTTTGATCAGTTCTGGTGTCCAGACTCTTAGGGAAATGCACAACAAGGTGTTAAACTTGTCATCCTCCGAAGAATCTATTCTATCCAAAGTCGAACCTGTACTGACTGCTGTATCCAGCGAGATTAAGACATTAGAAGAAACAAGCCGTACAGCTAAATTATGGCTACATTATTTCAAGCAAGTTTCTGTAATGCATTACTTTGTGAGAGCGGAAAGAACAGGCGGATGGAACCTTTATCTCTTCTCCGTACAACGCATGTTAGCCCATCTCCATGCAGCTGGCCATCTCCATGCAGTCGGCCCACCTCTACCTCCAGAATATGTCTAAACTGAAGACTACTTTGTCGGACCAAGAGTTTGAACATTTCGCCAGTAAGGGTTATTTTACAATTCGGCGATCGGATAAGTTTTAGTGCAGCGTTTGGACGGACATGACCATTGAGCAGGTCTTAATGCGGTCTATGTGAATTACCTTCATCCAAATTGATAGTAGTTATATAATTACTGAATTGCGACGTTCTTTATACATCAGAAACTCAAAATTACGAAATCGCTAAGTTTAGATCCATTTTACACTTTAAAATCGGAAATCTATTTCATTGGCTGAAATATATTTCTTCATGAACAGTGCTAAATTTGGATTCTGGTTTAAATGGAGTGCTTATTTTCTGATTTCATTTTTAGTTATTGTGATGTATTTTAAACCTCTCACAATTCACTCCTTCTCTCTGAAAATAAATTTCATTAATAATCATACTTACATTACTGCATACACTTTAGTCTCTCCACTGCGTAACATTAAGATCACATCTCGTATATATGATATTACAGATTCTCTATCGATTTCAAGCTACAAAAAAGAAATAATAATAATAATACAAAATGAAAAATTAACATAGATAACAAGTTTGAAATATCTCATACAAAAAATTTATGTTAGACCAAATTCAAATCATTAATTCACAAATTGATCACAATATAAATGTAACAATAACTTCTGCTTTGCTTTACAAACACAAAGCCTTTATTAGTCTTTGAACATCTTTTTCAATTTCCTCAATAGATCCTCTGTCTAACCATAAAGACCATATACGTTTCTTGGATGTCAACTCCTCTTCGTGAATATGCTTACCGAAACCCAACTCAATTAACAATCAGTCAATTTATTCTGTCTTACTATCTCCATCCATTTTTGTTGCTCCATCTTCATCTGCCTTTGATGCTAATAATGACGCTTTAATTGCCTCTGTTGTGTACTGTACAAGTAATTCATTTATTCGTAGTTCTTGATTTTCTAATGTCATTACCTCACATTTGTCATTATTCTGTATAATATCCACATATGCCAAATCAATTTCTATCTATTCTGACCCAATACTAATTTAATCATTAGCTGCTACTTCTTTCCTCTCAGCATTACCATTCTGTGACTCATTGTTTTTCCTTGTGCAAATGAACTATAATTTGAACCATTCATTTTTATTCTTGTGCTTCCTTACTTAAACTTCGCTATGCCATATCACACTTATGATCCGTTTCAAACCTCTCTTTGTATAATTCACGATTTGATTTTCACTTTTTCTGTGAATCATACTTGTCCATGTTTTTATATGATTGTCCATTGGTGTACTATCATATCATGCCTTTGTTTGCTTACATCCTATATTTTCGAGCTGTTATGCATTTTTGGTTGATACCTGATTAATCTCCGCCAAGTAGGGTGTATCATATCTCATCCAAATCTTCCTAAAATTCATAAAGGTATTTATTGTTGTACTACCCACCATTCAATTTGAAATAAGTCATTTCGAAAAATTCATGGAAGTACGCATTTGCCTATCACTTTGATTTTACTTTTACTTAAATCGTACTCATTTAGTTGTTTCGTTACACTTTGATATGTCCAAAGTAGTTACCTACCAACATCCTTATAATTTCAAACCGGTTTGTAGCCTTTGCTACTGGATCAATCAGGCTGTGGTGGTTGCAGAGAGGTGCTAGAAGCGTGGGGTAAATCCTCCGGAACTATGGAGGCTGTATATGTAACAATGTAGAAGATATGTATTAATCAATGAATTATTTTTTTAAATTATTATTTTTAATTTTTTATCCGCTATTTTATTATTTGTTGGCCCGCCTGCAACCAATGATAGGACCCCCGTATAAAGCCCCCATCGCGGAAAACTACAGAACGCTATGTGTAAGAATACTTTTCATTTAAAAATATCTTTTAATTTTTTCAGTGTGTCAGGCAATATTTTTTATTAAGAAATAATGTGTAACTCATCATTTAAGGTAAACACATTTATGTTATACATAGTGCAGTTTTCATTGCTTGAACAACAGAGAGACACTGTGGACCGCTTCTCTGACACTAACAGTCCTTAGGAAAGAAATGTTTCTTGACTGTCTGTCTGATACACTTGTTGCTAATTCATTCCGAATGCTTCCTTCTTTGAAGAGAAAGAAATATTTCACTCGAACACTTTAAATTTTAAAATATTAATTAGTTCCACTAGTATGAGGCATAAAACATTATCAAATTATGATAGACACACCCCGAAACTGAAAATAGGCATAAAATTCCTGCTTATTTTATATTACTTTGTAATGAGACCTGAATATAGATACTAAGTATAATTTTCTATTTTCAGATAATTATAATTGATCGACTCATCGGACGTTGCCAGCTAGAACGGCCAGTTGTGAAATTAGGCGAGTTTGCTAATTATATATCTTTGGATTTTAAATTTACATTCACGGCGATCTTTATTATTTTCTTGACTAGAAATAAAACTTGACAATTGTAATGAGAACTGAATTACTTGTCTATTTTGTAAATAATATCCGATTTGTGAATATGGTGATGGATCATTGTAGACCACTTAAAAATAGGACCAGTAAAAACTTGAATCACAATTTGATAGCGAGATATTATTCATTTATTGCCTTCTGGCATTAGAGGCTCAGGCCGAGAGGTCAATAAAAAGTTGAATTATAGCTTGCTACAGAAATTTTATTTATTTATGGCCTTAAGGCATCTTAGACTCTGGCCAAGATGGGGTTAGATAGTATAAAGTGGAATTATGACTTGTTATCAAAAATATTATTTATTTATGGTATTTTGGCAACTTAGGGTTAGATCGTAAAGGTAACAATTTTTCGCAATGTTTATTAGTGCAGGAATGAAGAACACATGATGATTGTACCAAATTATGAGAGAACCCCTATTTGAAGTGAGGAATATAGTTTGCTGGAATATGCATTTTGAAATAACATCGTATGCTTCTTATACATTTGTTGTACACTTATTCTTTACCTAAGACGTTATTCTAAAAATACTTATGGTCTTTTGACTATGAATTGCACGACCTGGGGTTGAAATCCCAGCCAGGACCCTGAAGATTTTATTGCAATGTTTTTATGCCTGTCGCTTTAAGGTGCACTCAGACTCCTATAGTAGTGTGTCTTTGACATTTTTTGGAAAGGATACCTAGGACTACCACAGTGTGTACCATAGGCCACGAAAATGTGAAGCTCCACATTTCCCATTCGTCGTTTATGGGCCCTGCTGAAAGGGAATAGCTATATATTTTGATACTCTTTTGTGAAGGTAAGAAAGAAACTGTGGGTACTATTCCAAAGACACAAAAAACATTTTTTACTGAATCACTTCATTTGTTGTCTTTAATCTAGCTTAAGCGTAAACAAGTGTTACTTACATATTTTAAAGTATTGTATTGGCCTCCATTGTTTTATACCAGTCAACCTTCTGTATAGGCACACCTGATTCAAATTTATTTATGGCAACTTTGACTCAGGCCTGAACATTGATATTCAAAATATTACTTGCCACTCTTTACAAACGTGCTTGATGCCTAATTTTTTGTTGTATTTTCATTTACGGTGGTCGGGGGGAACAACTTGTTTGCATCTATGATGTTCAAGCGGAACATTTATTTTCTGTTAGAAATTGCCAGTCTAAAGTTCATAAAACATGATTTTTTTTCTATGGAAATTGAAAAATAGAAATTTACTTGTCAAAGGTGCGATTTGAACCCGGGACGCTGCCTTATTGGCTATGTGTCATAAGTTTAAGAAAAAAAATTAGCTTTAGTTTACATATGTTGCCTGTTTCTAAAATAAAAATAAGTATGCCGCAACGTGGATTAGTCTAGATCTTTTGGCGTAGCGCTAAATGATTACCATGAAATGAAAAAAAAACAACAGAAATATAGAAGATGTATCTTAAATAATAATAATTATTTAAATAGCACTTAGAGATCCACAAGTAATAGTGTCCCAACTCAAATAGGTGTCGCTAACAATTTACCGAGCGGTTACCATCACTTGTTAATTGTATAAGAAAGGCCGACCGTCGGCAGTTTAACGAATGCTAACAGACAAAGCAAACATTTTTGTACCGAGCCAAACTCTGATGTTGGTTTAAACCAAGTTGGCGTTAGTACAACTGATAAACTAACACGACATTTAACTTAATATGTTTTCGTAACAGCTGCAAACTCGAACATTATACGTATGGTACATGTGCGTGTAGGAGAGACTTCCTATTTTTTTAATTTTTGGACCCCATATATTTTATGCATATGCATGTCTAACTAACATTGAGAGAATCTCATAAATTACACTGTTGAAACAATCTTGTTACTATATTCGAGCATATGCTTTGAAACGTATTTTGTAGAAATCTTGATTTCTTTGTTTCATTTTCCTGATATTTTGATGAAGTACAGAAGATGTGAGGCACTAAAAATTTCATCTCACCAAAATGTAATATATTGTTGTACACACTTTCAAAGATATTTTAAACATCCCTTTGTAGGAAACATTTTTCGAGAATTTTTACTTGCTTTTTTTACTCTAAATGGCAGTCAGAAAGTGGGAATCTGTGGTTGGTTCATACAACTGTTATAAACACCAGTTACTTTTCGCTAAACTGTTATCAAAATAACAGTTACGATTAACACTTAAAATTCATATACAATAACTCACGTGATGCGCTTAACATTTTGCAGTCTTTGACAACAGTTTTCGAGTGAAATTCTTTAGTGTACTAATAAAAGCATGTTATAAGATTTTATTTTATTTAAGGTAAATACAGAATTATTATTTCTTGTTCAAACATATTTACTTTTCCGCTTAAGTTGGAAATAATTTTAGCAAAAATTTTCTACACTTAATTTCTCAATCAAGGGTGGCAGTACTTTAAAATTTGTTGCAATTGAAATATATTTTTTATCAAAAGTGAGGTGATTAAATTTTCTGTGTAGTGTGCAAAAGAATTACTACTTAAAACATCTCATATACGATTAAGGTTTTCCCACAAATATAAAACAATAGTTTTCTGGTTTTATTTTGAGTAAGACGTTCACTATACCTTTGTGTTGAGTTGCATAGCTTACAGCGTTAGAAATTACAGTTAGAAGCAAGTCATCTATAGTTTGTAAAGAGTACGCTGTTTAAAGATATTTGCAGAATATTCATAGAATATTATTCCTGTATATTTCACATTCTTTCTTAATTCAAACAAATCCCTGTACCAAGGTTCAGCAAATAATATGTTTTGAAGTTGTCCTCATAAATTAAGTGTCATTAAAGATTCGTCATAGATTGAGAATTTATCTCTAAATATATTTCAAGAACTTATTATTGGAAGAACGTTTTAAATATATAATTTTCTAGTCCTACCTGTGTCAAATTCTTCGCTCTCGTTAACAATACCGTGAATACATCCAAACACGAAATCCAGCTTCTTTGCAGCTTCATCGCCAACTACAAAGAACAGTATAAAATTATCTAAACGCCTACAAAGTGCGAGAATGAATGAAATCGTGACTCAGAGACACTGCACATCCTACTAAACACTACAAGAGATTTAATCAGCTTACTGGAAAAAGAACTATAATTACTTATCCACTACTTCCAGATGACCATCTAATACATTCTGGTCATGATGAAGCCAACGCATTTGCAGAATATTTAGAGGAAATCTTCACACCGACCAACAGCATAATACCACAGAACCATAACATTTCCAGATTTGCAACCTGATGACCAGCACCGTTTCAACGAAGATCTTCACCTCACATCACTCACCGTGGTGGACGTAACAGCAAAAGTAGCACATTAGAAAAATACTGGTCCTGGCTTGAACAGTATTACATATCGTCACATAAAGGATATAGCCTTATGACATTGACAAATATATTTTCACTACATTTTGTTGAATTAACAAGCTTTGAACTTGTATTTAATGGGATGAGAGACATGCAATTGGACACGCTTTATAACCGGAAGCTTTTGAGCTTGATTGAAGGTGTAAGAGAAATGTGCCTAAAGGACCTCAAATTATATTGAAATTTGTACTTGAAGACAAAATTAATGCATTAGTTTTATGAAACACTATGATCATTGAAAGTAATTGTATCACTAGCCACATTATAGGAGAAGAACACAAACTTGTCTTTTAGTTATGGAAACCAGTGTTTCTTTCAGACAAAACATTGTGGAGTGGTTTATATATTAATTTACTTCTAGAGAACTTTTGCTGAATATATTTTTCATATATATAATGACATGATAACAACATAGCTGACTTGTATTTTTTGCATGTAAACTATGTATTACTTGCTCAAAACTGAAATATTAAACTTTCCGTTTTCAAAAATTATGTCTTGGTCTAGTTTATTAATTGAAAATATTAAATTTCTTCAAAGATATTTGATAGTGGATCCCTTTTTTGTTTTGTCGATATAATTATTCCTATAGCTTGTGCAAGATAAATTTTATTTGAACCAAATTTAAGTTAGTAAAAATGCATTTCGACATTGTCTCTAGCAAGACAATATAATAGTTTTTCCTTCTTCCAGAGTGGAAATATAAAAAATGAACACTTTTCATTTTGCACTCATTTGATAGCCTATAAGGAGAAAACGAACCATTTTCCGCATATGATTTCTTTAGCGCGTTATTTCGCGGCTTTCAAACTTGTATTTAGCGCGTTCTAGCGACTTTTTGTTTTGTAGATGACAACACTGATCGCAGCCGATGTTGACGATTCCTTATGTCGGTTGCCTCTGTCACCGGTGTCGTGTAACGATTCCTATTTCGTTCACTTATGTCACTTGCTGGTTGCAGATGCACATACCTTTTGCTGCCGACTTGTCCATGCCTCTGTTTTTAGTTTAAATATTATTTTGTATCGATTATTTGTGTGAGAAATATTGAACAACTTTCAGAAAAAATATATTATGTGTACATACTCCCATATAATGATGAGGAGAGAGTTTCTACACTTCAAAGAATATGATTTTTTCATTACCAATTGAAAGAGTGAAAATGCTGTGGACTCACATTTCCCTTTCTAGATTTAGTAATTGGCATTTTTATTTAATTTATTACTGATATAAATCTTTCCTAGCGAAGGAAGCTTGTTTATTTATTACATTTTAATCAGCTACTATCTGTAACTAATTACAATCGCTGATGAATATTCTTTTGTAAAGTAAGGGATTAAACGGAAGGCGTCAGCTATTAAACAGCTGTTGTATGCCTTTAAATAACTTTAACTGCAACATCTCTGACTTGAATACATATAGCTTCAAGTATAATTTTCTGTTTGGACTTAAAATTTTACGACCATTGTACAGGACAAATTTAAATAACAGAAGAAGAGGCAAGTCTTCAATAATTTGAACGTAATTGAACTGTTTGACAGAGACCAAAGAGTACTTTTCATATGAGAGAGGGAAGCTTAATTATGTACATCAGTAATGTTATTTTTGAATGCAAATCTTGTTTTGATTTCTATAAGAGTTGTATTATTCATTTTATATTTCTTAAAAATGGAATATTCAACTTCAGTTTTCTAATAGTTTGTATTGGAAAACGCTTACTGTATTGAAAATATTAACATTTCTTCAAATATGTATTACCATGATCACATTCAGTCTTTTTCTAATTCTTCATGATGCTTTCTTTCTTTTCACCTTTATAGATATACTCTATGTTTATTTAGCTCGTGAAAAAATATTTTTTTGTTTGAACGAAATTCAAAATAGTAAAATTGCATTTTAACTTCGTCTATAAGAATACAATATAGTAATTTTGTCGTCTAATCTGTATATAGAGAGAAAGAGAGACAAAGAGAGAAGAAGTAATTTCACAGACTAGAAACTCAATAAAAATAATGAGAATAAATTTTCCTCTACACTAATGTCAGCTTATTTGAAAATATAGATGATTTAAGAACAGGTTTTATAAAATAAGATGGCAATAGCAAGTTTGTTGAATCTCGCTTTTTAAAACTTGGAATGTTTATACAAAAATGTTAATTGTAATATAATAATAGGAAGGCTCCATAGTCTAGTGGTTAGAGCGTTGGACTGATGTCAACATGGTCACAGGTTCAATTCCCGGCTGGAGTCCCACTTTTCGGCGTCTACCGAGCGTCGTGAGGCAAACTGGGGAGTCATATGAATAAAAACGTGACGATTGCGTGGTCAGCACTAGAAGATTAAGATTTAAACTTTTACTTATCAAGGATGATAAGTAATACTGTTACAACTTGGGACATTAACTTTGACTGTATACTTTTGAGCGGATCATGCGTACTGACATTATACAGGGCTGTATAAACCGTACTATATAATATTGCGGAACGCGTGGTATCTATGCTATCAATAATTTACTTTCTCTTATCAACAAATATTTTACTCATATAAAATTACTAGTAAATATTTTTTGGTTAACATTAAGATAGTAAAAATCTGAAATTATATTTAACAAAATATTCTTTAAACAGTTTTATAAGTTGATGATTTCTTCAAGAATTCGTTCATACTTGAAGGCGGGTGGATAAAAAGAATAAATATTTCTCAAAGAATAGATTCAAAGTCAGGTATTACTTTTATAGGAATGATCTGACGTAATATAAAATAAAACTACTTATTTTTTATGATCCTCTAGGAATGCGCAAACTTAAAAAATTAGAAATATAAAAATATTTATAAAAAATATACATATCTCTTAAAATTTCAGCTCATAGTGGTTTGTATATGCAATATCCATATTTTCCCTCTAAATAGATTATGTGCAGCAGTTTTCAAAGTTATTTTTTACATTAATATAAACTAACAAGAATATGTATAGCAGTTTTGAAAGTAATTTCATGATTTAAATTTATAGATCACATTATTTTTATTACAAATAGTTATAGAAAGGTTTCTAAAGTTTAATATAAAAATTATTACGTTTATAATAATATGGAAGATGTTCGATCTTTATACTATATAATCTAAATGTTTTCCAGAATTTCAGTAATAATATTATTTTTTCAATTCAGCAAAGAGTAAGATTTTATGATATTCACATTCCTTTTATTTCAATCTCAAGAGATATATACAAAACTTCTATGAATGAAATGTATACATAGACAATTTTACTTACATACTAACTTAACAACTTTAAGTTTCTACATAGAAAAAAATGAGAAAAGTTACACTATTTTATTCTTTCTCGCATTCAAGTAAAGATGCACTTTTACTTTTTCAGCATCTGCAAATTTCTTCAATCACTTTTAAATGTTTACAATTATCCTCTTCAGGTTCACTATTAATATCTTTTGCAACTAGATTCTCTCTGACATCCTCCACTTTAAGTATAAGTAAGGCATGTAAAGTATATTTAATAATCTCGGTTATTATCAAAATTTTTATGTTTTAATATATTAACATTATAAATTTCTAAAAGGTAAATAGGATCCATCAACACTGTCCATGTACGCCACGTCAAACACTTTTCTTCAGCTACAGAACGAATGACGCAGTTATGTGTGCTTTGATTAGGAAGTTTATGAAAACAGCTTCCTCAAATCAGAAGAAAGTTTTTGTTTTCCCAATTTTCTATAGCTTCGTAAATACACTATTCATGAATTATATTATTAACACATCGACACTTACTTTTACACGAGGACGACAGAGTTCGCTGTATGTAGATTTAATATTATCCTTACTTCCCTCCTCACTAATATTGCAGATCTCATTTTCACTGTCTGACATAAAATCTAGTTCTACACTTGACAACGATGCACTACTAGAAACATTTTAGATGAAAATTTCTTACCATTTCGATCTTTAAAGAATTCCATGTGGCTTGATAAGTGAATTAGTTTACTTCTTACTAATGATACAACTGAGCAATAATATTTTGTTTTCAAGTAAGAACTTGTTCTAAAGATCATTCAAGGCAAAGCGGAAAAACAGTAAATACAAGGTCTCCACGTTACGACCTACTTTCCATCAAACACTTGCATCCTTCAATAAATCAAGTCCCAACATACTCCGCATGCACCTACAAACTTGTTTGTTAACTCCTCTGTCTAACATGAACTTAATCGATTCTTAAAAAAGTAATATTTTCTTCAGATGCAAAGCAACTTCTTCCCTCCTCCTCAGCATCGTAGGCGCATACAATTTGTTTCCTCCCTAACAGTATAGCTGCGAAAGAACTTGCTTTCCCTCCTACGGTGAGATAAAACGAAAAATATGCGTCGACTCATTTTAAACAAACAATTTATTATATTTTGCTGCGCGTCGATTCATTTCGAAGATGGAAATTATTATATCTTACTACGGGTCGATTCATTGTCTGTTTGAAAATATCTTCTATGGATTCTTTGTTTAAATAAGAAAATATAATTCCATACCCGATCTGTGTATTAAAAATATAAAGTATAAAACGAATTTCATAGAGTGAAACTTTCGTCAGCAAGTATATTTTTAAAAGTTTAAATTGCGATTTAAGTTGGAATTCTAACTTCGTATTAAAGTTTAAAAAATGTTACGTTTAAAAAAATAATGTTAGAAAGTTTCAAAGAATAGTTTATTATGTTTCAGTTATAACAAAAACTTTAAAATAATGAATTTGAACAAGATTTTATTTCTTTTTATTGTAGGATAGTCATGGAAATCAAGAAACGTGCAGTTGTTAATACCATAGAAGATCCATTGGTAATCTTGAAGAAATAGATACATCTAACTTATTTATTTTAACTACTACTAGTACCGGTATTACTCCTATTATAGATACCAGTCAAGTAAATACGGAAGATTCATCAATCGAAGGAAATGAAGACAGTGTGTAATGCAGTTCTTACTGTTCTACCTTCAACTGAAGGAAAGGAAGCTATATTTGTTAGAAAGGTGCTTGGAATTTTTCATTTAATAAGGATACAACAAACAACTTACAGCGGTGTTATTGTTCCCCTACTTGTGTGAATGGCGATTGTATTTAGAATGCTATTAAAGAATGGTATCCTGTAAACCAGCAGCAGGCATTATTATGTGAATTATGTTTCTTCAAATTTCATTATAAAGAAAATCATAGTTTTAAAATGCAAGAAGAATCAGTTTTACTTAGTCGTGCAGTGAATAGTATGAGAATGGAAGAATGAGTACAAGAAATATATGACCAATACAACGTATACCATCACAATTGAAATGAAGAAGTAAAGATTATATTCTTGAAAACATTGATTCATACGATAAAAATTGAACCGAAAGAAATCAAAAGGCTGGTTTTAGAAAAAGATTTATTCGCTTGTGAAGTAAAACTATTCAGTTATGTTTTTAGAAAAGATGATAAATGTAAAATAATTTAAAATCTTTACTTTATCCGAGACATCAAGGACTTGTCAATGAACGAGAAAGAATAAAATATTTTGTATATTTCTCTCTTTTTATTTAACTGAAATAAATATATAGATCACATATTTTCAATTTTCTTTTAGAAAGTTAGTTATTAATAACATCAATTCTTCATACCAAATTTAAAATAGAAGTTATTTCAATTCTCTTAATTAGTATTATTATAAACTTAGAAATGTGAACGTAAGTATGATGAATAACTGTGAAATTATTATTATTTCTAGGTCATCTAAGAATATTTAAGTATACTTCTTGTAAAATTACAAGTATTAAAATTATTTTAACAAAGCTTTTATTATATGCTTGGTTATTCTTAAAATTTCAAAACAAAGTTTTATTTTGCGAAATTAACATCTCAAGATTAATAAATAGTAAATAATTTGTGAAATTAAGATTTCAAGTTTAATGAATAGTAAATAATTAAAGTTAATCAAAATTTTATTTTGTTTAGTTTCTTACTGTAACTTACTTATTTTTACTTTAACGATGTTTTATTATTCACGAAGTATTTTTTCCTGAAAGTTTCAAAACAAAATTGGTTTTGTGAAAATAAAATTTTCAATTTTAATTAATAGTAGTTCATTTTTACTTAATGAACTTTTTATTCCATTGTTCTTTCTGTAACTTATTTGTTTTACGTTAAACGGTTTTTCTTTTTTAAGTTTCAAACAACAAAGTTTTACTTTTGTAAAAATTAATTTTGCAACGTATTTTATTGATTATACTTAAAGAAAAGCTACTATAACTTTTTTCCTTTCACCATTGAAATTTTAACAATGTTAACTATTTTACACTTAAAGTTTATGAAAGTAATTTTATTTGATGAAAATTCTATGTAAGTTAATATTTAGAAAATATTTTAGTTAAACAAAAGTTTAAAGAAATATGTATTTTACAAAATAATATTCTAGTTAAACGAAAATTAAAATTGAAGTAAATAGTTTTATTTCAAGAAATTTTTGTAAGTTATTTATTTTGCACTTAAAGTTTATAAAGAAATTTTATTTGAAGAAATTTTTATGTAAGTTAATAATTAAAAAATAATGTTTTTAAACAAAAGTTTAATAAAAAGTATAATGTATTTTACTTAATCAAAAAGATGTTTAAATTATTTTTACTTCAAGCAAATTATTTACTACAGCGAGAACAGAAAAGATGTTTTAAATTATTTGTTTTCTATAAGTTATTTACTAAAAGTATTTTTACTTAACGTTTCCTTTAAAATAGGAATATTTAATTTTTACTATTTTTTAAAATTAATATATCATTCAAATTTCCCTGAAAAGAAAAAGTAATTCCCATATTTTATTTCTAAATATTTTTCCTAAACTCTTATTATTTCATGGGTAAATAAAACAATCAAATTTTATATAATTATTATAAATTTATTTCATACCCGTAAAAGTAGTAGAATAATGGTTTATATACAATAACAAGATTACAATTTTATCTTGAACAAATTTTTAATAATTTTTTAACTTTCCAAGTTTAACCAATATTGAAGTTGCATACAGTTTCTTACTGCGCAACCTTTCACTTGCTTAGGTACATGTTAAGTACAATACCTTACATTAACATTAAAATTTAATAAAGTAAGCGAAGGACAACCTTCATCATTTACGTCTTTTACATTGTTCATTTGAAACAATCTTTGGACCCATTGGACTTTTTCAGTACCTTTACAAAAGAATACTGCATCAACTTCACAGATTTGTGCAATTATTCTTGGAATATGAGTTATACAATAACCATTTGAAGTATCCCATAATAAACCGTGAAAATTTTCAGTTAACCATTCACACTTTTTTGATAACCTATTGCTAAATCTATCATTTCACATGGTAGTTTTACCATATAATGAAACATTAACGTAGCATCACTTGAATTTTCATTATTTCGCCTTTAAATGCTCAGAAAATTTTTCTTTGAAAAATTTGAGCACGTTAAAAAGAGAGGATGACATTTTAAAATCTTGCATATCAATAAAATATTCTCTTGAACAAATTAAAGATTTTACTGGAATAAATTACTGTTCAATAATAGTTGGAATTAGTTGTGCAATAAATTCTGTATCTTGAAAAAGAATTCTACATTTCTTAAAAAAACATATTCATTGAAATAGTTAAATGTTTCTTATAAATGTCATGATAATCAGCAGATGTTTTATGATCATTTATATGATTCATTAAATGTTTTGATATAGCAGATCCACTATTGCACTGATGTATACACTGGTGGGTAATGTTTAATGTACATCCACTACACTTTTTAATCATTTCACATTTCTAATGCTCGGAAAAAGTTTCCATGAAAAATTTGAAATTCTTAAAATAAGTAATTTTTACTGTTTCAAATATACGAGTCTAAAATAAACAAAACATTGTAAAAAGTAAACTCCATATTCTTTCTCACTAGCAGTTCAAATTACAAAGTCTGTGTTTTCAGGACCGTATAATAAATCTTTTGAGATAAGTTTATCTCTTGACTCTTTCACTTTACGTTCAAGTAAGTTTCGCAAGCCACATTCAAAACTCACTATTCTAAATTCACCACATTTTTCATGTTTTGCTAATTAAGCATTATATATTTGCATAAAATTACCATGTTTAAACACTGCGTTCCAAGTACGATCATTTAAAAATTCATTACGTTCAAGTTCATTCAAGTCCCAACTGAGACAAGCGTGTGCTAAGTGATTAGGAATATTGTAAAATAGGCAGCACAAATTAAAGGCGTATTAAGACAATTAAAATTGTCTATGTCGTTCCAAATACAACTTTCTTCAATAACATTAATCCCGCTCTCACAAGACGGAATATTTTCCATCACTTTCACAAGAAACAGTTTCAGCAGCATGTGCGTGCAATTCAAAAGAATTTTTCAAAGTTAGTGAACATTCATTCTGGAAATCACCATTAGAGAAAACAAAGTTTGATTCAGTAATATTTTCTGCACTGTGTAAACCACTTTCAACAGGTCTTGATAGAACAAAGTTTGATTCACTCTGGGAACCACTGTTCACTGCTACTGAAGATTCAATAAGACAATAAAAACTAGTCACTAACGGTGGACTAGGAGACCTATTTTCAATATGCACCTAAGCTAATGCGGCACGTTCTGCACTCTCACCGCACCACAATAAGCTTTGCGAAGACATAATAAACTGAGACTGGTTTACCTCCTGCTGCTACAAGTCTATTCCTACAGCTACTGGTGGAAACTAATCACCTTCTTACATTTCATTGTCCAATGAAGATTCACTTTCACTTTTAGATGGGGGAAAGGTATTAGTCATACCATAAACTTCACCTTTAAATTTCAATAATAATAAAACAGTACGTGAAATTTTTTCCTCTGTAATAATAAATCTGCTTTTAATGCAGTATATTAAAGTTTGGTAACTCATCTTGAACTACCAGTAAAATGAAAATACAACTTCACAAGAGTTTCCAAGTGGTCAATGATAATATTTCTACTCACGGGCACGAAATCTGTCCTTTATGAGTAATTCTTCACGTAGTTCCATTATTTTGTTTCCCAATAGAAAACGAAGTCCATAATTAAAGTCAGCTATTAAATGATTAGATCCAGGATGAGTATTTACATAAAAATTAAATATCTCATCTATATTTTTGGATTTAATAATACACGATAAACATTATCATTCAAAAGAAGAAGACGGTTCTCTTCACTTAATGGTGTTCCACGAATTAAACATTCCATACACTCACGTTCGCTTTTATCCTCATTCCAAAGAACACATGCAGAACTAAGTAAAATGTCTTTAGTGTTCCAATTACGAATTGATTTTAGTATACAAGGTTGATCAACCCATTTTGATCGACATCCACCGGAAGGCTTTGTAAGCAAAGAAGATGGTAAGTTAACAATGGTATTTACACTACCGTTCTGTTCCATGGTTACAACAAGACGGATGCTTTAATTTTAAGTAGGCCACTGAACAGCTAGGTAAAGAGCAAGATTCAACTTGTCTTCAGCACAAAACATTGTAAGACAAATACAGTAGTGATATATCACCGATAGTCTAGTCTACTCAATACATTAAAAAAACTGTCAACAATAAAATCAAGGTAGCTAAACGTCAATGCTATGTATTGTGCATAATCATATAAACACTCGATTATTTATATAATTCGTGTAAACACGTCTATAAGTTCACTTATTGAAAGTTCTTAAAACTAACGTCAAATTTTACTTCATCCATTCGGAGTAAAAGTAAATTGCGAGGAAATTGCTCAAATAATTAAATATTATCAAAATCCACATAATTTCAAACATAAACAAGAAAAAAAATATTCATTATTAGTCTACGTATGCCCCTCCTCATATCTGGTTCTGCAATAACGTTTTTCTCAATTAATTTTGTCTTTTCTTCATCCACTCTGAGTAAAAGTAAATTGCGAAGAAAATATTCAAAAATTTCAACAGTGTTAAAATGAAAATGTTTCGAAAGATTCATATGATAAATATGAAACATTCACAGCATCCATTATTAGTCTATACGTACGTCTCCTCAAAGACCTGTCTTCAACTATACATCATGTAACACAAGGATGTCTCTGGTGATTGCGAACATTATAGAAACATTCAGCACACAATAAGGGACAATTGCTTTTATATTCCCAATTTTCAATGGGTTCTAAAATATATATGTCATCAATCATATAATTCACACATCCGCTTGAATTTTTTAATTTCACTAGAACATATGGAGGTAGATGAAACTTCAATTTCTTGCACGACACTATCAGTTTCCTCAGCACTAGAAACATAAAATAAAAAGTAATTCTATCTCTAAACTTGAGGTAGATGCACTGCGATAAATACGGGGATCATTCTCCGCCAACGGTCCATCGCCTTCATCTGCACTTCGATCTTAGAAAAATGCATGATACCTCTACTAGTGTCACAGCACAACTGTGCACAAAAATTTATAAGTAAATAACTTTACACGTCATGACCTATTTTGTAAGTAACAAGATTCAACTGGTTCTGTAACCACCTATATAGTCAAATTCCAGCGAGTATCGGGGGAAATGCAAACTAAAAAAACACTTCAACTTAAATGACTGCATTGTATAAAAATAACTTGTCATAACACGCTCCAAACATCAACAATATGTTCCCTTCTCCAAAACAGCGCAGCTGCAAGACTACTTGATCTATCTTGAATAAACCATCAAAGATTTCTCTCTTGAATAAAGCATCAAAGAATTTGTTCCCTTCTCCAGAGCACCAGAGGTGCAAAACAACGAAAAAAGTTCGCGTCGACTCTAATAAAAATGTCAATCAATTGACGCCGGTGTCAATCAAAGGCCAGACATAAAGAAAAACTTGTTTCCTCCTCTTGAGCAGTACCACTGCGATACAACTCGTTCCCCCTCCACGACCACCGTAGGTGGAATAGAACAAACATGAACGAACACCTGCACAGTCAAATTCCGCCGAGCATCAGTGGAGATGCGAAACTACAAAAGAACACGATCCAAGCCGCAAAAATATGTTCCTTCTCTTCCAGAACACCAGAGGTGTGATACGAAGAAAAGATTTCAAACAAACAACTCTGAGCATGCACCAAACATCAAAAGATATAACAGGACAACGTTAGTTGAGCAAGGGATCTTCTATGACACATCAACTGTGTGCTTCACGATGACGGCGAATGCATTCTCCGTCAAAATAAAATAATGTAACCCACCTCCAAATAGATCAAAGTCATCAATAAAAATCCATATATTACATTAAATATATTCTTGTACGTAGCGTTCTGTGGTTTTCCGCGATGAGGGCTTTATATCGGGTTTCATCTTCGTTTGCGAGCAGGCCAAAAAATAATAAAATGGCGGATAAAAAATTAAAAAAATCATTGATTAATACATATCTTCTCCATTATTACATATACAGCCTCTATATTTTACGAATTAGTTTGTAAAATGGCAAATTTTTGGAAAGCGCTGTTGTTAGTCCACACCCCTGTTTCACTTTGTACACGGAGTATAGGATGATTTGCTTTTTTATTGTTCTTTTTTGAACATTGCGTGTTCAGAATGATTTTCCCCATCCCTCTAGCGCCTCTTTGCAAGCACCACAGCCGGCTATATGTATTTCTATAGGCCATAAAACCGGTTTGAAATTGTAAGTATGTTGGTACGTAACTACTGCCCAACCAAACTGATTCAAAGTATCTTCATCCACTAAATTTGGGATACTACCAGAATCTACTAATGCGGTGATAGACTTGTCATTAATCAATAATCGTATCATATTAGGTGGTGATATTACATTGCCACATTGTGTTTCAACCATATTGACCCATATGTCATTGATTCCAAAGCCAGTGCCTTCCTTTGATGCATTAACTTTCTGTTCTGTTTGACCTTGCAACAATTTTACCTCTTGGTCTCGTTTGCCTTTTTGTGTTCTATTAGCAAAATTCTGACATACCCTCTTATAATGACCTTTAAGCCCACAGCTTCCGCAAAACTTATTAAATACCGCGAAATTCTTGCGCATAGGAGACTGTCCGCAATAGAAACAGTAGCGCATGATATTATGTGTAGGCTTATCATAGTTATTCAGATCTGTGTATTGTTGATATGATACCTGCACTTCCTTTATAACTCTGTTATCAAGCTGTATTTGATAGAAATATTGTATGGAAAGAGCACTATCACGCTCTATGACTTCATGCTGTATGGTTATTCGTGCAGCTTCATCAAATATTAGGTTTTCTAGTGCTAATAAACAGTTACGCACTGATGGATCAGCCACTCCAAAGATTAATTGGTCTGTGAGGGCCTCATCTAAGAAATTGTTAAATCTACACTTTGCTGTTAGAGATTTTAAATTCTGCATGTAATCAGCTGCTGATTGGCACAGCTCTTGCATCATATCATGCAAGTAAAATCTTTCAAACCAGAAATTTGACTTACTCTCAAATATTGAAAATAATATATCATGTATCTTTGGAAACTACAGGTCAGATATACTTTGCGGACTTACAGCTATCTTTATTTCTCGTATGCATCATTGTCTAGCGATGCACTAAGCAAATCTACTTTTTAGAGTCATCGATACCAAGAACTTTACAGTGTGCATTAAACCTTTCGAGATATAAAGCAATTTTATCTCTACGAGAGTCAAATAGTGTGAACAGTAGTGAATTACTTGCCATATTTCTACAAAACTTTAAAGTAATATTACGATTTGAAAAGCAACGAATTCGTTCGCCAAATTAACATCTTTATTATGTTTCATTTGAGTCAATTTGAATTACGTATTTAACTTCGATTGCATTTAACGTAATAACATAAATAGTAACAAATCATGCTACAGCTGATACTACTTGATTCTAACCAGAAGTAGACTGATTTGCAAACACGGGTTCTTTTATTGAATCGTAATATTCGTGCACACATAACATTGTATGCAAACTTTGCATCAATATCATGGACTCTGAATCACCAAACATACAGCGTTCAATTCGAATACTCATAATGAATAAAAGTAATATTCAAGTAGCATGATCCTGAAAAAACAGGAAATCACACATAAAAAGTTTTGTTTACATTGTTAAATAGCAGCCGCAGAATAAGAATTGACCATTTTTCAATATTTATACACGTACAGCATCAGAACATAATTGAATGTGAATTACTTTCATCCCAATTGATAGTAGTTATATAATTACTGAATTTCGACGTTCTTTATATATCAGGAATTCAAAAATACCAAATGCTAATGTTTAGGTCCATTTTAAATTTTAAAATCGGAAATCTATTTCATTGGCTGAAATATTTCTCTTCATGAACAATTCTAAATTTGGATTCTGGTTTAAAATGGAGTGCTAATTTTCTGATTTTAATTTTAGTCATTATTATGTAGTCCAAACATCTCACAAATATTAGAAAGGATTTTCAGGGGTTGAGGTATTCGTGATGAAAATTTGATTGATTTTGCTGAAGACAAAATGCAATGGCGAAAGTTTGTTACTGGGGCGACGGACTTGCGAGTTTCATAAGCCATATAGCCAGTTAGTTATGTAGTTAGATTAATCAGTAAAGAGAAATAAGGGTGAATTTCTTATACCAATACAGGAAAAGAAAGCTATTTTTATCATTTGTTGAATTCCGTTTCGTTTTCCGGGTAGAGAGTTTCAAACTTGCAGCTCACAATTGACTCGTTACAGTGGTGGAGAGGAACTTTTCGCGATAAATGAGAAAAGATTCAATAAAGTAAATTTAAGTTTTTACTTTAAGGCAGTGAATATTAGGCCATGATTTGCATCAAGGTAGTGAATATTAGGAATTCAAATGTGATGACATAGACTTGTCAATGTGTGTCTCTTTCTGGAATTGAAATGGCACTACGTCGAGTTGTTGGATAGGTTGTAAACATAATACGTGAAGTACAGAACGCAGTGTCGCAAACGTTGACAAGTACAATATTAACGTGTTGTGAATATGTGCTGCTGCTAAATTTTGAACACTTATCCTTCTACTAGAACGAGGGACGTGAAAATTTTGTTCTCTGCATAAGAACTTCATAAAGTCCGCTTGGTTGACAAACGCTCTTCTTCAAATACGTTAAAGGTATCGCATGAAGTCTGACCTGAGCCAAAGATGCCTAAAGGTAAATTAAATATTAAAAAATTTCCAACAAGAAATACTGTACTAAGAGAAGTCATACTGTAATGATGCACTATCATAAACTAGTAACTGTTATGCTCTTGCCGGAGCAAGGAACTCTGTCGTTTAGATAACAATTTTACATGTTCCTCTTTGTATAGGAATTTTATATCGAGCACTTCGTTGAAACAGTTTCTTGTTTGATAATATATCTTATGGACACAATCACATGCTTCAAGAAAACAATGTCGCAAACAATGAGCTCGGTGCAATATTCTGAAAAAAAAAAATGCTAGAAACCTAACAATGTAATATCTTAATCTTAAAAAAAATATGTTACTTATGTATCGAACTAATCCGTAATATAAAAAAAAACTCACAAAATTTTATGTTGAAACTATATACTCAACGTTACTTAAGAATTAGCCATTTATGTCGAATACTTTGGTTGTCTATAACATCCTATTTCGCACACAATATCATGAAAGAATGTAATCGGCAAATCTTGGGGAAGGGAGTAGATGACTTACCCCCCCTCGTGATTTAGGGCTAAAGGTTAGGTAAAATTTGGTTTGTTTGCATTCTAAACTGAATAAATAGCTTCTAGATTACGTAAGGGTAGGTTAGTTTAGGTTAGGTTAGGTTTGGTTTGGTTCGGTAGGGTTGTTAATGTCCTTCACAGAGCGGGTCAGTCATCTACACCCTTGAAAATCCTGAAAGCTAAAGTTTCGAAACAAGTGCAATTTAATAGTAAGTCAAGCTTGTATTGTAGTTTCTGTAATATGTGAGAATGGAACTTGAGAAACATGAACATCCATTTTCCTTTTTCCTTTGACAAGTAGAATGTATTACGAGCTAATTGAATCGGTGAGTGCAAAAGTCACTAACATTTTAACAATTTCTTCTCGCTATGAATAGACTTTTCTTAGATATATGTGCACTCAGATTTATAGAAAATGGTTAATAATCACATTTTCTAAGTCCGATCAATTTCACAATATAACAATATCGAGCCAATATTCGATAGATTTAAAACGCGCGTTTCATATGTTAACCTTGTAACGTGAATTACCACGAAGAAATAAGAACGTAAAAATATATTGTGTCATTCCAATATTGTGCAACTTTCGGACTTTTGAAAATTTACATGGTCCATTTTCTATGAATCTGAGTGCATTGTGTGAAGAAATCACAGTGGCTGGAGTTTTATTTTAAGAGAAAAATGATACTGAAAACGCTGAGACAACACAAGTTTGCTTCTACCATATCCTATCACTTCGATCACACAAGATACCACCTTTTTCTAAATGGTCAAAATTGGATTCCTATTTATATATTAACGATCTCAATTCTGTCTAACCAGTTGGGAATTATTTATTTTTCATACTTTGTAGATTTGCAATTATTTTTTGAATATAAGTAAACTGATTTCCGAATATATAGGGACTCGCCGATTTACTATTAGGTATTCCGAAAGACATAGACCTATTACCAGTAAATCATCAGCGCCATTTATCATTAATGAATATTCTTGTACGATAACAGTCTATAAAGGAATGCGCATTTCCAGTATAGGTAATGCATGCCATGACGATTACGCATTTCATTACTAATTGCTAATGCTACAGAGAAATTTTACGAATTGTGGAGACATTTTTGATTTGATGCTAATTGAATGAAGTTGTAATTCTTTAAGTTTAGTTAAATATACTTTGTTGGCGCACAGTTTCTAAATCTGGAGAAGAAATCTTAAATATAAGGGGCTATGAGCCTACGAAATCTTGTGAATTTTCCAGAAACATGTTAAGCATTACAAAAGTCAACGTATTACTCTTCACAAAACATGACAGGTCATAAAACTCTGACGTACATGTTCGGAATTCATGATGAACTTGACTAACAATACTTTTATGTAGACAATGACTTATTTCAGCTAGCTATCATGAACAACACTTAACACATTTTATCGGCTTGATTCTTACGAAAGTTAGTATTTCATATTCACTTGCACAAAATTTTGCGAATTTTTTAATATGAAAATTCTAATCCCGAATGACTTTTGGCTTGGGGAAGTCGCACTTCCTACATATAATTTATGTGCATCTGTATGTGCAATTGCACGTCAGAAACTATTTGAGTGCATTGTATATTCAGTATATTTTGCACGAATTTACTTGCACGTTAGTAAATTGCCGAACATATGAGAACTAGTAAAATGTATTCTGGGTGTTATTTGTCAACGAAAGAGGAAAGGGGGCAAATTAATAGCCAAACATACCTGCACCTATTGGATTACTGGACATACACTGCTTTTCGCTCCATACAAGAAAACAGATAAGTGAGATACCGAAGGAAACACACGATTTTCCCCTTTTCCCTTCTTTCAAAAAACGTCCTGGCTGTACTGATTTATAAGAAAGCTCCCTTTAGAAAATTGGTATTTTTTGTATTTTTGGGCCATTTTAGTAACTAATGATTTCGGCCCGTCTCGATTCCATTAGCTGTTAAATCTCTATCTAATATTTACAAACATCCATGCCCCAGCCGGGAATCGAACCTGGGAACTTCGAGTCGCCGGCTTGGTGCCTCAACCCAAATGACTACTATAGGTCGGCAATGGCTACAAATGACTACCTTTGTTTTACGAATACCATCTGCAACAAACACAGTGTTCGATTTGCCGGGGGGATGGGGGGGGCATTTCCTGGTACGTGAGGATTTCATCCCCGGTTGTTGACTCAGAAAATCATCTCAACCAGGGATATCGTCCCTCCCCCCTCTTTGAAAAATATGAGATAAGATGTTCTAGCGCTCCAATCTATCAAAACATAACTTCGATGAAAAATCATTATTTTAATATTTTAGTCTTTGTGGCATCGGACTGAGCGATTGCTTCTATTCCTAACTTTCGAGGAAAAAAGGATCTACACTCCGAAGCCACATTCTTCCTTGCCTCCGATTACGAAAACACACACCACCAGCAGGGCCCACCAGTAAGGAATAGTAAAAGATCAAAGATAACAGGACTTCTTCTCCTGTTAGGATTTTGCTCAAATTTAAAGCATTGGTTTATTTAGCTGGTTGTTTGAAAGATTGTTCCTTGTCATCCATTGCTTTCTGTGGATTTTTGCTTGCTGTCTCTGGTGAGTGATTTTTTCTGTGACAAAACTAGTCGCACAAAACGGCGGTACATTTTTACCCTCAGCAGAGTTATCCTTTGGTTGCTTTGTATGGTAAAGCCCATATGCACCACCTCTCTTTTTACCCCACTGAGTCACTCTATTGTCATATGTATATACGAAATTGAGATAATGAGTTTAAAGTGAAAGAATGACAATATTTTATGTGAGTGAGTGGTAACTCTCACTGCCTTGTAATCAGTGTCCCTGGTTCGATAGCCGGTGAGGGGACAAGTGGTTCGGAGCCCACGTTAACCTGTGGATCCAGTCCTTCATTCGTCATCGTCATCGACATCCAATGGAAGGGAATGGCAAACAGCATAGTTTTCCCTTTGCTCTGGAAAATTCGGGCAGAACAGCATCACTATTCTGAATCTTTTCATGATTTTCTTTTTTGACATGTAAGTAAATTAATTTCCTTTCAAGAAATAAGCATTTAGTGTTGTATTCCTAAAAAATAGGTTATTTGCTATTCTCATCAGTAAACGAATTGGTGATATTTTACTGTACTTACTGCCTTAAACTTATGTAAATATTCAATTTAATCAATATTTCATATTAGGTTTTAATGTTACAAACATACTAAATTCATACCTTCGGGGCTTCGAATTTGAATTTTATATTGATGGCCTTTAAACATATAACGCTCAGGCTGGGATAGGGGGAGGGAAAAACTGCGGGACGGTGTCGGATAAGGCTTAAGTTGAAGGTACCATTCCGGCATTTGCCTGGTATGACAGGAAAACCCTGGTTAAGCCTGTCAAGATGGTCGGCCGCTGGGATTGAGCCCACGACCTCCCGATACTAAGCTAACATTCTACCACGGCCACTCGGTCCCGGGGCTTCAACCCCGAACTCCCTACCATATCGTTATTTTCCATTGTGTCCCAGATTCAACATTAGTTGGTAGTCCTAGTTAGCAAGCGATGGTGGTTTATTTTAGTCGTCAGGTTAGACTTTTTATTACGCCCACCCCTTCTCCTTTCACGTTTAACTAGACTCATTTGATGATTTGTTACCCCTTTCTCTATTCTTTAAAACATGTAGAACACAAGAAAAGTCCTTGGAATTGTAATGTTCAAAACATTTATTGGGATGGAAATACAGCATTTGATAATTTCTTTACGTTACTTATCGCGTTAAACTTACTGCGTTATTAAAACTACGCAGAAAATATAAATGCGTTTTTAGTATCCGAAAAAAAAATAACATATGCTGCCAAACGGGGTTCGTCACGATAGCTTACGAAACCACATCAACTTGAACTAAGATTAATAACGAAGAAAAAAACCAGGGATGGCCAAGGAGTTGGCGCGCTCGCTTAGTGTATGCGTGGTCACTGGTTCAAGTCCCTCCGGGCCTATTGGACGGAGTGTTCGGAACCCATTTTACCAAAAACTTTAGGTCCCATCTTTAGAAACTCATCATCTCGTTTCGAACGTTAATAATAATTCACCACTAATCAATGACGAAAAGGAACGAACTGTGGCATCTGTGCTGGAACAGTTTAGCAACGCATTCGGCTTCCTTCACGTCGGGAGTAGGGATGTCAACGACTCGAGTCGGTGCTCAGTACCTACTCGAGTCGAGTCGAGTCAATGGTCACAACTGCTCGAGTCGAGTCGGCGCTCACTATGTGCTCGAGTCGAGCCGAGTCGCTGCTCAGAGAGCCTCACGTTGCGACTCGGTTACAGTAAGTCGAGCTCGAGTGAGGACTCTACTCGAGCGTTAGACTCGCCCCCTAGTGGGGAGCTCGCTTTGTACCATCTTTGTTTTATATTGAGCCTTGGCAAGGCTGGCATAATGGTGCTAAACCTAGCATTATTGCACCGAGACCGAAATTGGCATCTGGCTTCTTCACTTACAGAATCTTCCATCCTTTTTTTCTACTTCCTTTGGTTAGCCCAAGAGCCCTTTCAGGTGACAGATTTAGAAGAAAAGAGTGAATAGAAAAGTTGAGTACACAGGAGGTAATAAAGTCATAAAACTTATGGTGTGTTTCCGTCTCCAAAATTCCCCTTGTTTTCGGTTCCACACAAGAGGTGACTCTTGTCTGACCCTCTGAGTCGTGTCTCGTCGGACTAAACATATTTTTTATTCTAATTTGGAAATATTTCATCCTTTTCCTGTAGTTTTCTTTCCAGTGTTTTTTGGGTTTCAAACAAACGCAAATATTCGTGTGTCCGTGAAGCGCGCCAGCGTTTCTGAACGAATTTATTACGTATTAATTTCCTATTAATTTATAGCTTTAATTTCAACGCTTATTCAGTTGTAGTGTGAAAATATTTTGTATGCGTGATTCCCACATTGCGAAGTTTAGCCTAGTACATTATATTTCACGGTTTTTTTCTTGGAAGTGGTGGTGGTTGCTTCTTGTAAAGTGGAGCTTATTATCAAAATGTCCTTTATCCACAAAAATGTAAAATTGAGACATTGACATGATTTAGTTCATTTTATTATTTTCTAATGTATTAGCAAGATTTAATAAATCCAGAACGCATGTAAAACCATTTAGTTATCAAAAGAAATAAGTGTATAGAAACAGTAATTAACAGTAAAAATTGAATATATTTTACCTTTTTTTTTTTTTTTTTTTTTTTTTTTACAAAAATTGAAAATCTTAATAAACTAAAACTTTTAGTACTATTTCTAAGATATTCATGGTTGCAAATTTTCCCTAACATAGAAAAATAAGAAGTGTATTACAAGTGGTTTTTCTTGATTCCCAACATTTATGGCTTTTGGACAAGAGACGTTTTGAAAATAAGCTCCACAATCGTGTTCCTATACATACTGTCCTTTTTTCGGTGAGTGTTTGTGAAGACGTTAACAATGCCTCGACAAATAACATTGTCCCATTATTTCAAGAGGAAGCAGGAAAGTTTGTTCACACAAGGTAGTGATGTGGTTAGTACTGAAAGTTTGCAAGGTCCTAGATGTTCAAATGTAGTTACACCGCTTATATATGTAAACAACAATAATAAAGAAAATAAACATATCAGTAACAGTAAAAAATGCAGATGTTTGAATAGTGGTAGAGACGAATCACGCGAAAATGACGAAAGTCTACTTCTTCCTATTCTTTATTATTATCCCCATCAACACTGATTTCAATTGGGTCCTGCAATATCTAATTTATCCATGTACAATGTCTTAGTCAGTTTCATTTCTTTCTTGTTAATTCTCTATCATCTGCTCTCACCAATATCCTTCGAAATGTAGATTGAAGGAGAATAAAAGGAAAAGTTAGGACGCTGTTTACACAGAAAGTGTATATAAATAAATCACAGCCATATTCAATCCACTAGTTGATGAGGCCTCTCCCCGAAGGGAGGAGTTGGTCTACTGCTACCACGCTGACCAGACGGGTTGGGAGAGGAGAGCCGAAGCTCTCACTGTGATCGCCACT